>JAOZJS010001322.1:0-11678 GCA_025882695.1 Amerodectes protonotaria | reverse complement strand
TCCAGAATCCAGAATCTCGAGTGGAAGTGACAAAGCAAGAAAAAAACGATTGAATGAATGAAATGCGAAGGGAGAACACGAGAGAGTGACAAGAGAGTGGTGGTGGTGTGCAGAAAAATGGTTTTAATAATTTTGGCCGACTTTGATTTATATAACTAGCGAACAAACACCACGACCGACCGAACAAACAAACAAGTTGAGTTTGCCGAACAATGTTGTGGCGTGATGATTGAAGATTGAAGATTCTGGTTGCAAGAATCCCGAAGCGCGAAACAAACCCCAAGTTGAATGGCGCCCGAACCAGAATCCAGAATATCGAGAATACTCAGAACCCAGAACCGAGAACAGCCTGATTACCTGATTAGCCGACAATAGTTTGCAATAGCTCCCAGAATATTCTCTCTCTCTCTCTCTCTCTCTCTCTCTCTCTCTCTCTCTTGGAGTCATGTGATTTCATCATAGGTGAGAAATCATTATTACATAATGATCCTCCTCCTACTCCTGCTGCTGATGATGATGATGATGAGACTCATCAGAATCAGGATACTCACAGGATATTCCTGAGGATTGCTTCGAATCGAAAAAAAAATTTCGCGCCAAATTGATTGTGTTGTTGGTTGATCAACCAACCAACCACCAATCAATCGATCCAAATCGATAACGGTACAATCGACGAAACAAGTGAAACTCTTCTTCTTGCAGGCTCTCAAGCACCCCACGCCACAACCACGGGGGTTAATTTTTTCTCCGACCAACAGAAGAATCCCGTTCCCGCATCCGTTCCAGGAACGTCACCGAACTGTGAGGCAGAGGGAGTGGCGGGGTGGAGAGATCCAAACTATTCTTACGCGCCTCCCCCTTTTGGTTGGTTATCTAATTTGTTTCTAAAAATATAACAACTCACATCGACCACCACCACCGCATCATCATCATCATCATTACGAAAAAAGAATCATATTTCAGGCCCACACACACACACACACACGTTAACGTGTGGATCCGAAATTGTGGGCGCCATGTGGGCGCTTCGAAGAATCCGGTTTCGAGGGAAACTATGGAAAAAATATGAACGAAGAAGAATAGATGAACAAGGGAATCCCGATAGATAACAACAGTATCCTGTGTGTCTGGTGGGTGTGTATGTGTGGGCGTGGGCGTCGGTTCCTCCTGTGTGAACTATATTTAACAACTACAACCAGAAGAAGAAGAAGAAGAAGAATATCTACACACCAACAGGAACTACAATCCCTATTGAGAATTTGATTGATCGATTCTGGGGATTCTTCGGGCGCTGCTGCTTTTTTGTTCTTGGTGGTGGATTCCCCAGTGGATTCTCTGGGGCCCATTGTTTTCCAAGAAATAGAAAAATAGAAACAGAGACACGCCCACACAAAGGCACAAGGCATACGCCCCCAAAGAGAGATTCACAAAGAATAAATATATATTACTATTACTATTATCATTATTATTATATAATTCTACTTCGGAAGGCGCCATGGCGCCAAGGCACCGACCGACCGAACGTGGTCGACCAACGGTCGTGAACGTCTATGTGTGGTATATCTCCACAGCGTCAGGAGGATAATAATAGTTCCAGAAGAAGAAGACGGCGAAGCTCTTCGTGGCCATTGTTTTTTCCGGATTGTTTTGTTTTTTTCCGAAGCTAAATTCGTGCGTGCTTGTGGGTGTGTGCGGGTGGGCGTGTGTGAAACGATGTGTGAATAATAATAATCCAACCTCGAGCCGAGGTCGAAGAAACTAGGCCAAGTGCACCATTCTTGCTGCTCTTCTGCAAGAATCCACCATGACCATGGAACACGAACAACCAGCGATCCTGTGTAAGCGAAGCAGAACATCAATGCAGAAAGCAAGCAAGCAAGCAGGCAGGCGCGCGCGCGTCTTATTGGACCGAACCACAAGGACACAACACCAACCAATGTCTATATCCAACCCAGAGTGATGGTGGGTGTGTCCATCAAAAAAATATTGATCTGAAATCTGAAACGGATTTTTGTTCGTTCGTTTTGTGGGGGGCGGGACGCCAAATGTGAATCCGGGCGTCATCAGAACACAAAACAAAAACCAAGAAAGAGAGAGAGAGCGCGTTTCATTGATATCGTACGGAAGTTGACAATCGGTGTTTTCCGCGCACCATACCACAAACAAACAAACATTGGGAGCCATATCAAGGACCGATTGGATTTTGTGTGCTATTTTTGGATATCGGGGTGACGCCCACTCACTTGATGATGATTTTGTAGTCATGGGCGTGGGCGTCATCATCGCTCCCAGTGGGCGGATGTTTCTGGTGATGCTGGGGTTCCTACTGCGGTGGAGGAACCACCATTTGTGAACAACAACCACCACCACAACAACCATTATCAAATGGTTATCATTAGCGAGCGATGGGATGCGGGATTCTTCGGGATTCTGCGGGAAATTCGATTGTTGTCCTCGTTCTCGTTGTTGTTGTTGTTGGCGGTGTCTTAGTGATTCGTGGATTTTCAAGCACTTGTATCATCATCATGATCATTATGCGATCCACACACCCACACACCACACCCACACAAGTTCCTAACTGTAGTGAAGAATACTCACTGGATTCACTTGGTGAATATTGATCATGTGAGAGCGGGAGAGAGAGTATAATCCTGGCGTAACAACAACAACAACTAAGATGGAACAGAAACTTCTCCCTGGCTTCTGTTGGAGCTTGACGCCCAAAAACCAATCACACAAACACGCCCCCAGTGTGTTCCAGTGATCCGGTGTTGATTGTCTCTCTCGCCCTCTCTCTCTCTCTCTCTCTCTCTGTGTGTGTGTTTGGTTGATTTGAGATCTGGATCTGGAACAGAATCTGGTTGAAAATTCTTCGAGAAACAAAATTTCTCAATTTTCCCAAAATCTCCAACAAGCAGCAGAAGACCATTGCTGGTGGTGTTCAACACAACAACCAGATCCAAATCCAGATACGATGATATAATTTATTTTTCTTCTGGATCTTCTTGTGCGGGTGTGGGTGTGGGTGGGTGTGTTCCTGGATCTCTGGATCGGGTTGTTTTAGAAAATGGAACAAATGCGAGAGCAAGCAAGAAAACAAACAAACAAAACAACATCAACATTTCTTGTTGTTGTCGTTCTTGGGATACACACACACACATATTCCACGAGAAATCCGAGATTCCCGAATCCGATTCTGATTTGGATTGAGGGGCGGGACGGGCAAGCGAGAACGCCCATTCAATGTCAGAGAAATGGGAAAATGGGAAGAATCAACCGCCAAATGGCTCCCAAAAACATAGAGACAAGTTTCCAGTTTCATTCAAGTTATAGCCTTGATGATGATGATGATGATGGCTCGGGTCGAGAACAAATCAAAGGGGATCAATGACAAAATCAAACCAAACAAATTAACCAAATGTATTTTTTGTCCCAAAAGTGCGACACACGCCCCCCCAATACGACATCTGTGAATGGGTGCGTGGGTGGGTGGTTGGTTGGTTGTCAAACCAAGAATCCGATCCAGAATCCCGAACTCAGACAGATAAAAGTTAATGCAATAAAACACAGAGAAGAAGAAGAAAATCGTTCCATGGAAATGAATATCGAACTAAACCGAACGCCGACAAGATTTGGAACACGCCCCAATCCGAAAAGATTGCAAATCAAATTGGATCGCCAAACGCTAAAAAAGAAGAAGACGAAGAAGAAGAAGAAGACGAAAAGCTTCTAAAAGCTTCGAAAAGCTTAAAGTAGAAAATTTTCTGTTTTTTGACAGCTCTCTCTCTCTCCGCCCACTCCGCCCACCCACACAAATATTCGAAGCATAAGTTGCGCATCACACCACACCACATACACATACATACACACAGAGCAATGTTTGGGCGTGGGCGCTTCAATTCAAAGCGCTCAGGATGGTTTGGCCACACACATTATTATTATTACTAATACTACTATTGGCTGCCTTTATAGAAGTATCACATTTCTGTTGGCTATCCTATTTCTCCTATCCCCCGCCTCGGCCCTGTTCAATCTGTGCGCTCGCTCACACACTCACACACATACGCACACTGTATTGATGCAAAGAAGATTGATGCGTCATTGGCCAAAGCAAAAAAATCCAAGGCCAATCCCACACAAATTTGTCTTAATCGGTTCTATTGCACTGCCCTTCAGCCACCAGCACCGCCACCAACCGAGATTGTGTGATGTGCCGCCACAAAAAGTTTGATGATGCAGTTTGGGGCTTTGCTTGTTTTTGTCCGAACCGGACCGGGATTCTTGTTCCCTTGAATTCTGGCTGCCAGCTACGTTCATCTACGTCCCTCTCTCTCGCTCTCTCCCGTGTGGGTGTGTGTTCAATTGATTCGACGAATCTGATTACCTGGAAAACCAAAAATGAATTAATTGAATGCGCAATTAGCATTAGTGTATGTGCGTGTATGCGTGTGTGTGGGTGTGGAACTGGATCCTGGGCAAGGCGCCATCATTTGGCCCAAACCAAATCGAATGAATCAACCAGAATAAACCAGAATATAGAATGGAAGTTGAAATTATCTTTGGGAGTGATGTGTTTCAGGGCCCAGGATAATTAGGATGGAGCCAGCCATCCAGCCAAGCACAGTAATACGGGAAGCGATACGCCAAGATAACGGGCGCCAACCGAACGCCAGGAATTAAAGATAAACGCGGTTTCCCCATGGTTGTTCCCGGGAACCGGGATCCGAATCACCATTCAAGCGAACATGAAGGATCCAGAATGCTCTTGATATACCATCAGTGAAACACAGAGACTAGGCTCCAGGCTAAATTAAGAAGATGATGAGATCTAGAGAGCGAGGAGAAGAGAGCGGATCCGGCATTACAACTCAAGTGTGCCAAACACTTTTCGAGTGGCTTGTTAGAGAGTTTTTACGCGTTGGATTCTCTTCAAAAACACAGCACACATTTTGAATTTCATTTTTCATTTCGCTTCTTGTCTCATTTGGGAATTTATAAAAATTATTATTATATTTTGAGATACACACACACACATGCTTCTATTTTTATCATGACAACAACAACAACAAACAGCGAAGGGGAGGGAACCAAAAAAGTTCCAACGTAATTGACAATGGCCACCAATGGTGGTGAAACGCTGGAACTTTTTTGGTTCGTTCCAGTTTTTTTTCCACGTCCCGTTTTTCAATGTTTATGGCTTTTTTATGTCTGTCCTAATGAACAAACAATGCTATTTTGTCAACAATAACAACCAATGAATGAATGAATGAATGAATGAAAAACAAAATGATGGTGTGACAAAAGGGATATCATTTTATGATGATGATGGCAATCGAAATCAAATATCTACCATCGTAGTGATTTTGTGTGTGTGTGTGTGGCTCCCAACAACGGTGGGTCATTAGAAGGGTCCCGAGCGTTTTGGATCGGACGCTATTGTTGTATTGTTATTGGTCATTATTGGCCATTGTTGTTGTTGTTGGTGCAATGTGGTGGAGGATCCGGGGTTGGGCGCCAATAAGAAAATCTGGCCAAAAATATGATTTTTTTTCCCGAATCCTCACGATCTAGTGGGTGGGTGTGTCGGGCGGATGTGTCGGGTGGATGGGATTTCGATGGAAAACTTTGAAGATTACAATCCAAAATAAATTGTGGATTTTAGTTTATTCTTCTTCTTTTGGATTTCATCCACGTACACACACACACACACCACCAAAAACTGCGTGTATGTGTGCTGGCCATGTGAAGAGGAGGGGGGCAGCAAGGCGCCAAGGCTCCCGACATTCTTTCGATTTTTTTCAATAGATCCTTGGCTCCAAGAATGTCGAACAGATATAAATAGAAATAGAAGAAAATAAAATCGATATTTTTCTTTCCTTTCTCGGGTCCCATTGTTCCCAAAAGGGCTCAATAGGGACACGGGTTCTTCTTTCCGATTCTTCTCGAACAAGAGAACAATGAATGAAAGTTACCGAACGAAACGAAACGAAAAATAGGAAAAATAATACAAAGTATCATTAGGTTTTTTGGTGATTCACAACCAAAAAAGTTCCATCGTTCATGGCCATAGGATCCTGGTGGTGAAAAGCGTTGGAACTTTTTGGTCCCGTTCGTGTCGGGCATTATCATTATTATTGTTTGGCAAAGGATTTTGTGGAAATTTTCATTTTCGAAAACTCTGGGAAAACTTTGGCACCGAATAAAAGAAAAAAAATCACCAAAAATCATCTCCGATGTTGTTGATGGAAAAGCTTTTAAATTTTCCCACCAAAAAGAGTAAGCTGTTTATCGAAAATTATCATGAAAATTTCAATCACACATCACCCGCAAACACACATCACCAGGAATGAATGTTTGTTCCGAGATAACCCGTCTTCTGTCTCGTCGTTTACTATTTGATTTGATTGACAACCGAACCATAGGAGCGGGAATTTCGAACGGAAACAACAAATCGATGGGCGAATTCATCGATTATAATCGATACTGGTGGATTTCTGGGAAATTTCTCCATGAAAAATTCTCAATTTCAATTCCGCTGGATCCGCTGGATCAACAACCAACCAACCAGCAAACAAACATAAACATATAAAAAACAAGGGAGAGAATCCCAAAAACGTGACTTATCAGACTTATTAGGATTCTGTTCGGATTCTCCGGAGTTTTCTAGTTTTGTTGGAGCAACATCATCGTCGTCGTTCGATAACCGCATCAACATACTAAGAGCAACAACATCGACAGCAACTTTTCCGGGCTGTTTGGTTTTCTCTTCTATTTTCTCGGGGGCCCGAACTGTCACGTTTTTTTCTGACGGACCCCACCCCACACCCTGAACCCCGCCCCTCCACGAAAACAAGAGAGTGTGAAAATAGGAAAAAAACCGAAGCAGAATGTTCATGAAAAATTTAAATCTATTCAAGAATAGATTAAGCACACACACACCGACACGCCCAGAATCCAAAGACAAAGCAAACGAAAATTATTGCCCTAGCACTCACACACACACATACACATAAAATATAAGCTCTAAATAATTGGGTCCTGGAACTAGTGAATCCGGAGCTTGTTTTCCAAGAATTTTGCCTAGAAGAAGAAGAAAAAAAAAAGAAGACACACAAAAAGGGCATGTGATTTACAAATGAATTTTTCGTTCGAAAATAATCGGCTAGATTTTCTTCTCCGGTCTTGTTGTTGTCTCCCATTCTGGGAAGTCCCAGGTCTGGCTCAGGAGAGGGACGAAAACGGAAACAAACTATCGATACTATCGATACATCGAACATATACACACGGAGAGAGCGAGATAGAAATGGATGGGGAAGTGGTTCCTTTGGTGGTTTTTTTTTGGAAGAACATTTTGGAAGAACATTTTGGAACCGAATATTTTTGGAAACCGAAAACAAAAAAAAATTCTGTGGAAATAAATTCACAATTTTCATCGTGTATCCTCCAGTGTATCCTTTTAGAATCTAATTTTCGCTACGACGACGACGACGACGACGACGACGACAGGACAATAGGACGAAAATACATTTTTCATGCATAAATTAAATCCGTCTTTGTCTTCCATTCACACACACACACATTTTGGATTCTGCATTTTTGTGTGTGTGTGTGTTTGCTTTCTTGAAATCCAAACCAACCTAAGCTACACAAAGCATCCAGAACCCAGAATCGAGAGAAATTTCCAACAAATGAATATGAATATGGATGCAGAACTGAATGGCTGACTGACTGACTGATGCATCAAGCATACACACCCAAAACACACCCCACACATTCAGGTATATGTATATATTATTTATCATTATTATCATTATTATTATTATGGGCCACCTGGGAATCAAGACCCGGACACAAAAGCAAAGACTGGCGGCAAGAGACTTGGCAGAAAATTTATATTTGAAGAAAAAAAAACAAGAAATACAAGAAACAAGAAAAACTATGATTTTCTGCACCTAATGCAACGTACATGCATACTCGCACAGACAGGCAAACACGCCCACACTCCCACAACGAGAGAGAGAAAGAGATAGGGCGGAGAGAGGAGATAGAAATGGAAGCTCCTCCTCCGTTCTATCACCAAACCATCAATAGGCAATAGGCAGAGGCTCTGCACCAAAGCTGGGCGGAGCTTAAAGAAATTTTTTTTTTTCGAAGCCAAATCATCATCATTGGCGGCAGCAGCAGCAGCGGCAGCAGCAAACTTTTTTCGGGAAAATTTCTGCCAAAACGAATCCAGTTCCAGAAGAGAGGGAGATTTTTTTTTTGGGCCGTGGATTCTCAGAATATTTCCGATTGAATTTTCATAATATTATTCTCATTTTTTTTTCGTTTTGGTTTCTCAATGTCGGCACATACAATGTGTGTGTTTCAACCACAATCCGAGAAACGAGAGGATGAATGAAAAAAAAAGAGTTGAATTTTTTTTTGGCTATTTTTTTTTGGGCGCAAAGCTGCTTTTCGTTTCCGAGGCCTTATTGGGCGTCATTGTACAACAACTGGAAAAAACATGGAAACATTCTCTCTCTTACTGATGATGCCCGTGTCCGTACCATCATCAGTGGAAAGCACCAAAATGGAATGATAAGAAGAAGAAGAAGAGGAAAAAAATCGAATGCACAAGCAAAAATTAAATAATTTTCTATTTCTCTGGCATTCTAGTTCTTCTTTTTTTCTGCTGTCAGAGATTATATTCAAGCTTTGCAAGCTTGGCAAAATTGCACTTGGCCACCATTTCCAGTGCATCGGGGTGCTAACACGGGGGCAGAACGAGAGGGAGAGGGCGAGAATCCCGAGAATCTTCGGAGAATCCAAAGAATCCATGATGCAAGTGATGTATGTGTGCTCGACAGACCCCTCCCCTTAAGCAAACACACACACACTGATTGAATAACACACAGTGTGTTGAACCTCTTTCGGTGCACTCTTCTCTTTTTTTTTGGTGCAAACACACTCACTCACTAATTATTGCATCATCAATATTTCCGGATAGCTCTCAAATGAGAATGCTGTGGGCCTTTCATAAAAATGGTGATCCGGTAAGCGTTCGATTTTGGGCAACAAAAAAAGCGATAGTTCTGATCATATATGTGATGATGATGTCCGTATCCGTGATTTTTTTTTTCGGTTGGTAATCTCGGTCGTGTGTGTGTGTTCATGACATTATCCCGAAACTAGCACCACGAAAAAAAAAAATATGTGATTAATATATGCCATTTGCCATTTGTCGGAAACTTTCGCTGCCACACCACCATCATTACTGGTGGTGGTGTCGGTGGTGGATAATCAAAGAGCAATGTGGTAGGCTATGGTGGATCGAGCGCCAAAAAAGTTCCAACATTATGATCAATGGGCGTGAGCCAGGAAAAGGCGTTGAAACTTTTTGCCGCCGAACAGAACGAGAGCGGGAACGAGAGAGGGAGCCATATTCAAAGATATACTTACGGTGAACATTAACTAACAAACTAACTAACTAACTAACTAACTACACACCAAATAATTAGCCCAAGCCAATCATAATCATCATCATCATCATCACTGTATTTAATGGTCATGTATGTGTGGCAAGTGAAGTGAATCTCTCTCACTCTGTGTGATGTGGTGGTGGTGTGGCCACCACTATAATTTGGCTGTTGGTTAGTTGCCTAGATTTTTGGGGGCGGTCAATAAAGATTGGGAGCTGCAGCATCTTCCCTACAAATAGCTTACGCGAGTGTGTGTGTGTGAGAGAGAGAGGTATTGAGAAGGCGGGGGCAAACAAAAAAGGGTTTCGCATTCAACATACTACTTTTAGAACGTTTGTGTTTTGGTTATAGTTGGAGCGGGGCGTGACAAGGAACAAAACGAAACGAAAAAAAAATGGAAAAGTTTCTTAATGGATATAGGGCGAGAGAGAGAGAGAGAGAGAGAGAGCGAGAGCTGCAGCTTTGCACACAAGTATGCCTAGTTATAGTCAAAAAAAATAATAATCTTGTCCCAAAACGATCGATTATGGCTCCTCCTAATACTGGTAAATTTTTTTTCTCCACGGTTCTCTGCTGCTAGTGTGTTTCTGGAAACTTTTTCTGTTAGTGTTCGATTTCGAAGCTTTAGTGTTGGCAGAGAGGAGGGAAAAAAACAAAATGGAAAGATGAAGATGAAACACCACCACAAAGAGTATGTAGTGAAAATTCACAATGTACAACAACAACAACAAAAATGACTTTTGAACGAGATGAATTGATTGGTCGATTCTAGGCCCCACCAACAGTCTTCGAACGGAATCCAGAGTCCAGAATCCAGAGCCAAGAATACAAACAACAACAACAATCCTGGACACACACACTCACGATTTCAATGGATCCAGAAAATCAAAATTCTGGACACGATCCATGATGGTCCAGGAGAGTTTCAAGGCGCCACTCTTATATCCACTATGTGTGTGTGTGGGTGTGTATGTCGATAGTGTGTGGACAATGTGGATATGTTTTTATATTCATCATCATCATCATCATCATCCACACTGGAATCGTGGAACAAAATCAACTTTTGAAAAGAAAAATGGACAGTTTTTTTGGATGATGGATCATGGTGTGTGTGGGCTCAGCCACCGCACACCAGTTGCGCATGCGCACTTTTCAATCTAACTTTACCCGTCAATAGCTAGTTATTTATTTTTTTTTATATTGATCTCACACGGATCTCACTTGGCCCGTTTTTTTTTGGATCCTTGGATTTCAAGGCCAATATATTGGGGCTTCCGAACATGGAACACACCGTTTTATGATACTTCAAGCTGGGTGAATCGATTTAGGATTCACATGCACATGCACACGCAAGGCTAGGTGGAGACAGGTGTTGTTGGTGAGTTTGAGCTTGAGTTTGTCGCACCAGCGAATCTCAATTTTGTTCTTTTTTTTCTGTTTTGTTTTGTTGCTTAGCGGAGCAAGTTTACCTTCAGGTTGTATATTACAAATATTATAATAAAATGAATGAAAATATTCAACGAAAAAAAAAATGAAATGAAATTAATTTCCGATACGCATCGTTGGACCGGAACCAAGAAGGAATTGAAATTCTGGAACCAAATTCTACATTCTGGAGCAAATATACCACTTCCCTGAGCCAAACCTGGAAGAAAAAACAACAACAACAACAACAACCAAAACCAAAAGTTTGTCCAAAATAACAACAACAACAACAACACGCACCACGAAGAAACCTTATGGTGGTTCATGTAGCTGGTGTGCGTATACGATACGATTTAATGATGATGGCGGCGGCGACGAATGATCCAAATGATTTATGGCGCCTTGGATCCAGGATCCAGAATGTGTGAATACACACACAGAAAGAAAGACATGCAAAATACACACGCACACACACACATACACGAAAAATTGGTGAGTTATATACTCGTGTGCATCATTGAGCTGAATGTGTGAACCAAACAAACGAAATGAAAATGAATTGAATTGAAATGAAAAATGTAATTTTGATGATTTTGTGCCATAAACCGAAAAGATCCAAAACCCCCAAAAGATCCGATGAACCGTTTTTTTTTTGAAGAAAATTCGAACGATAGAGAAGGACACACAGGAAGGAAATTTGCAGCAACAACAACAACACACATATTAAGAAGTTCGAAAGTTTTCGAATCACACTTACCACAAAAGTTGGTCAGAATTTTGGTCGATACATTT
>JAOZJS010001321.1:0-11683 GCA_025882695.1 Amerodectes protonotaria | reverse complement strand
TCACCACCACCCTAATTTGACCGTTTTTGGCTCCAAGCTGAATCTGAATGAACAAGCTCGATCTATCTCCCTTCCTCTCTCTCGCTCTCGGGGAAGTGAGGATCCCGTAACAAGATCTTTGATCGGTAAATAACAACAACTAAAACTACTCGTCTACGACAACGACGATGATCATGTTGATGATCATCATGATGAATTGATTGAGAAAACGGAGAGACACACGGGATAGGCAGCAGGATCTTCTTCGATTTCGGCTAGCCTGGATAGTCAATTCCTAATCAAGGATCCCTGTCAATTGGTTCAATTGTTTTTTCTCGGTGTGTCTGATTCCCAGCAACAATTGAACGAACAGAACAGAAAGAACAATGACAGACATTCACGATCCCTGAATAAAATGGTTTTGTCTTCCAGTGCTTGCCTGTTGCTTAAACTAAAACTAAACTAGTCGTCTTCGAAGTTCGCCTTTTGTCTTATGATTATGATGATGATGGTGAACGAGAAGAAGAAGAAGAGGATCAAATGGGCGCCACAAGGTACGCCAAAGATATGGCTTGAAGGAAGGACACACTAAGTCGCGCAATCTGTGTCCATGTGTGTGTGTGTGCGTGCTACAATGGTTCCCATTTTTAGAATCGTTTTTCATTCGAAAAAAATATTCCCATCGGTTTGGCGCCACCACTGGGCTACACACACAGACATACAGATAGACACAAATGTGCGCCCAACGGGAAATTGTAATCTTAGTCACACACACACATACATTGTATGTGAATGATTTCCGAAAGTGGGACCGGATGATCCCCTATTAGGCACGGCGGATATCCAATTCGTGGATGATCCACTACGATCCGGTACCTTGGTGTCGTTATGCCTGTTGGTGTCAGCGATCCACCTTCTTCTTCTATTTCTGCTGTTTACAGTGTTTATAGTGTTTATAGTGTCTCGTCATCAGGTCAAATCAGCACTGGTTGACCAATCAAAGGGGAGAACGATTGTTATAGGCGTCAAACAAGCACAGACAAGTACTGGTTAAAGCTGATCACTTTCTATAGTGCTTAAGTGTGTCCCGTCATCGGGTCAAATCATCACCACTGGACCAATCAGAGGGAGAACGGTTGTTATAGGCGTCTAACAAGCACAGACAAGTACTGTGGTTAAAGCTGGTCGCTTTCCATGGTGCTTATAGTGTGTCTCGTCATCAGGTCAAATCATCACTGGTGGACCAATCAGAGGGGAGAACGGTTGTTATAGGCGTCAAACAAGCACAGACAAGTACTGCCTGTACTGGCTATAGCTGGTCGCTTTCCATAGTGCTAAAGTGTGTCTCGTCATCAGGTCAAATCATCATTGGTGGACCAATCAGAGGGGAGAACGGTTGTTATAGGCGTCAACCTTCTTCACGCTGTTTATAGTATGCTGGGTATTACGCTACGTTACTTTACGCGTGTATTCTCAGCAACCACGACAACCGGTCATAACACCGGTAGTTAAATTGATTTTAATTACAAACACACACACCTACACACAAGAGTCCGTTGAGATCCGTTTGGCCAGGTAAAACAAATGAAAACGATCAACGACCAACCACCACGGAAACACGGATACAGAAACAGAACGAAGATTATTAGTATTTCTACTATTACTTTTACTTTCAGCTCAGCTCAGGTGTGTGTGAGTGTCCATCTTTATTACATAACTTTTTCTTCACCTGTTGCTGCTGCTGCTGTCATTTTCTGCTTCAATTTTATTATTATTATTATTTTGATTATATAATAATCACCGTTTAAGAGATTATGGATTAAGATTATTGTTTTTTCCTCGCTCTCGCTCTCTCTTTATCTCTCTCGACTGGACACAGGCTAAGACACACAGACACAATCAGAAAGTTTCCCCGGGAATGGAGCTTGAAGCTCCCGTGTACTCGTATGACGAAGAAGACAACGGAGACGACGACAAGGGAGAGAGAGAGAGACGGGAAAAAAACGGATACCGAGAGAAGGAGGAGGATGACGATGATGCTAAACCGATGTGAAACATCTTTCTCCGTGTATCTGTGTGCGAGTGCGAGTGTGCTTGTCTCGGTACGGACTGATCAGGAGACAGGACTTCAGGTGACAACCATGGCTATTGTCATTGTTGTTGTTGTTGTTGTTGTTGTTTTTCCCCAGAGCATCATCCGCATCATCATTTTATTTCCATTCTTTCTTTTTTCCTATCCTAATCTACCATGCACCTGGCTCAGTGTGTGTGTGTGTGTGCGAGCTTACCTGAGGTAACCTGAGGTCTCAGGTAAATGCTAAAAAGTCTTTATTTGAATTTTTCCACCATCACCATCACCATCGCCACCACCACGCAAACAGGAACAGGCATATTATACAACATCACACACACACGAACACACATTTGGAACCGAAACTAGCAGATACTAGTGATGTTAGTGATGATGATGATGATGAAAACGGTCCGTCCGTGGGATTGTTTCCCATCACCATCATCATATACCGATATGTATAAATTTATTGTTGTTGTCTATCTCGCTCTCTCTTGGTCGCTGATTCTCATAATTTTTTGTTTTCTTGGCAGTTTTCTGCTGTAAATTATGTAACTGAACAAAAAATTAACCCATGGTGACCTAGTGATAATGCTAACCATTATATTAGCACTATAGGATGGGATACCATTCAAGCAAAGGGGAAGGGGAGGAGAGAACACAGAAGCAGGAAAAGGGGCGGTTCACCTTCTTCTTCGTCTTCTTCTGCTGCTGCTGTTTATAGTGTGTCTCGTCATCATGTCAAATCATCACTGGTGGACCAATCAGAGGGCAGAACGGTTGTTATAGGCGTCAAACAAGCACAGACACGAGTACTGCTGTTAAAGCTGGTCGCGCTTTCCATTGGCTTATAGTGTGTCTCGTCATCAGGCCAAATTATCACTGGTTGACCAATCAGAGAGAGTAATACACCTCCTCTTCTACTGTTTATAGTGTGTCTCGTCACCGGGTCAAATCATCGCAATGAACCAATCAGAGGGCAGAACGGTTGTTATAGGCGTCAAACATGCACAGGCAGACAGAGAGCGAGAGGGCTCGTGCACACTTTCCAATTCAAATTCGACTATTTCCCTAAATATCCTGCCTAGGCGGATGGATCCTCTCACACACACCGACATACGGCACGCACATACACACAATCCCGTTCCAAACATAGTAACATCATCATCATCATTGTTATTGTTATACGGTTGTTAATGGTTTTTCGTATGGTGATGATGATGATGGTGAAGATGATTCATATTAAATATTATTATTATTATTATTATTATTTATTTATTAATATATTTGGATCATCATCATCATCATCATATTTGAAGCGAAAATGCCGGGCAGGGAAAACAACCTTTCAGGGGCCTACTTCAGGCCACTACTTTAGGCCAGTTTCAGTTGCTTCCTAAGGCGAAAATTGCTACAATATGTCCAAGGGAAGAATGAAAGCAAGTCCACCATAGACACACCATTACCTGGTGGCTGGTGTTTAGTCGCGATGAGATTCTGGCTTTCTGGTATGCAACAAACGAAAATGCGAAATGTGAAAAGCGTCGAGGCCAAGCCCTCGACTTGAAATATGAAAGAACGCGCCAAACTAGGTAAATTCAATGATAATAATGGCGGCTGACAACAAGTCCAAAATATATAAAATAATTATTAGCCACGATGATGATGATGATGAAAGACCCTTGGAAAAGAGGTCTTGTTGTTGTGGTGTGCTGTTGTTGGCCGGCAGAGATGGTGGTGAGGACTTCGAGGACACGCAGCCAATAGCGAACGAGAGAGGCCGAGATAAGCGGATCATCATCATCTTCACAAAACAACAACAACAACAACGAAAAAAATAATAATGGAAAGGCCAGGTAATGAACCACCACCACCACCACCACTGGCGCGGCGATGATCATCCACAATGGTTTTTTACCTTGCGCAGCTAGAGAGCGAGAGAGCTCGCTCGCGCGCGCGAACGTGTCGTGGCCTCGTGTGTGTGTGATTCTTCAATCACATGATCCGACGGCGATCCAGTTCTTGTTCACGCGGGGCCGCGACCCACGCGAGCCAGCAACGAAACGAAAGTACCACAACAAAGACGATGATAATTTCGAGGTAATAATTCAAAAATTTATGAATTCCATTGAACACCATCATTATTATTCCGCCGCCACCACCAACACCACCGACACTAGTTTTGGAACACGCTAAAACAACACGTTGGCTCCAAAGACAAGCGCGGCAAGAACTATTTGCCAAAAACTTCGACGACGTTCTTCACCTTCTTCTTCTTGTAGTTCTCTGCGCTGTGTTTCTCGCTGGCTGCCAAATGGCCACGAAGGCCAAAGATCAAGGCAAGGATGATGATGATGCGCGAGCGAGGCTTCGCTTCTTGTAGCCACCGCCGCCGCTTCAACAAGAATCACATGAGAACAAAACAGGTACCACAATCGTGGTGAAATCCTTGTTGTTGTTGGTGGTGGTGTTGTTGTTGTTGTTGTCCATCGACAATGGCAACAATGGCAACGATGATGATGAACAATGATGGTGAAACGGATCTTCAACGTGGCGCGACCGGAGTTTTCACCAAGAATGAATGGAAATCACTCGCGCTAGAGCAATGTTCACCTTCGACCTCTCTGATCGGTTGGCGAAGGGGCACCTGTTGAAGGCAAGACTAGTTTCCATTGCAAGCGAGCAAGCCTAAATGAGGAAATTTTTTCACCGAAAAAATCGATCTTCGAAAGAATCGACCAAAAATACCGAGAGCAAGCGAGCGCAAGGGAGCGAGCGATGGTATATCGCCGGACAAATCAAAGATCTTGGCAGTAGATCGAACGGGCAAGGCAGCCGGTGTTGGCCTTTTTTGGCCAACAACAACTAGCGAACGTCGACCGACCATCATTGGCCATAAATATTTTTTGTTGTTTTGTTTTGTTTTATTTCTCGGTGCTTCGAGAATGAGCCATTCGGTTGTTGTTTACCGAAACCCTGAATGGATGAATGAATGAATGATACCCGTGATGATGATGAAGATGAAGATGATGATGTCCAAAACAAAACAAACTAATAAAATAGCATCGCGCTCTCTCTCTCAGGTTATCAACCCAGAAGTTATTGGGTGGTGGTGGTGGAGCTTGGAAATGGGCTTCGAGAAACGAAACTTCGAAAAAGCGAACCACCACCATCAAGACGAAGAAGAAGAAGAAGAAGAAGATTACCGCCAATTGTTGTTGTTGTCGGTGGCTCGATGGTCTAAATATTTCGCCTACAACAACGAAAACAACAACAACAATAATGTGAGTGTGTGTGTGTGTTCTCATCGCCCGGCTCCAATGGTTCGAGGGCTTCCAAGAAGATTATTACCATCATCATCATCATGATGATAATAATGGATGTGTGTTGTCGCCATAACCATCCTCGTATTTTTATATCCAACAATCATAAAGTTGTCCAATCAAACAAAACTATTATTATTATTATTATTATAAATACAAAGCCACCACCATCGATGTTATGTTCCAGAGAAGAAGAAGAAGATCGGAAAAATTGTGGTGGTGGTGGTCTTGGTGTCAAGCCCTAAATCCAGTTCACCCGCGCCTAGATCAATCCAGAAACAAACAAGCAACTTCGAAAAAATTGTTGTTGTTGTTGATTTTGTTCGTTCTTGAATTCCTTGAATTAGAGCTCGAAGTTGAGCTTGATGATGATGATCATCATCATGATCATAATAAAAGCCCTGTCATTCTTGTGATCGTTGTTGATGTTGTTATTATGATTTTATTCCTGAAACCCTAACAACAACAACAACGACCATCACCGCCAACAAGCGTGTTTGTGTGCGTTCCGTTCATAATAAGGAAATGGTAATTTGATGCATTCAACATTCAACATCAACAAACAACAACAACAACAACAATTATGATCGTTGTAAAACGACGACGTATTTGTCGGAATAAGTGTGTGCGATTGTGTGCGGGTGTGGATGGAAAACATCCTGAAAAAAATGGTGTGTTGGGCGTTGGACAACATCGACAAACAAAATGAATGAAATGAAATGTCATATATAATGTTGACCTTGGATTCAGTCAGCCAGCCTAACGAGCTGCCAACAACAACAAACAAAGATCTTGGATCCGAAGAGTGTGATCTTATTAGCTCGTTCTCTCGCTAAATATGGAAATCAGTTTCAGCCTGCCTGCCTTGTTTAATTGTGAATTGTGTTGAATTGTAGAATGATAATGATATTCGTTTCGTTATTTATTATTGTTGTTGATTGAAATGTAAATTATAATATTTATTATGGATCAAATTTATAATCCTGATAATAATAATAATAATAATAACAATATTATATTACAGGTTCTTCACATCAGGGGGGAAGAGAGAGAGAGACGCCAAGATTTCACCACGAGGGAAAAAGGTTAATATGGCCCCGAAAGCAATATATTGGCTAGAGCAGGGATACGCAACCAGTGGCCAAAGAATATCCTCATGCTCATGCGCATGCCGATTCGATTCAAATTGTAGCAATTTGTGTAGCGATCAGTATGCGAAAGCGATGATGATTGTTCAACAATCGATACAATCGATGTGTATATCGATGTATTTTTTGTTTAATTTGGTGCGACATGTCATCTATGAACAGCGTCGGAAGCGCCATTGGGGGCACAGGCAACAAGTTCCGTACCGTACAGTTTTTTTTGAACGGCATTAGTCATGGTTGACATTTGCTACAATTTTGTTCCTTCTGGTTGAATTCGCTACATTTTTCGATTTGAATTTGCTACATTTTTTGCTAGAATGTTGCTCTAAGGTTGGCCACCACTGTCGCTAGCTGCTGATCCTGCTAGCAGCAACAGGTGGTCGATCAGATTTATTCACAACAATTTCAACATTTCGGATCGCTAACAAACGAGCAAACAAACAAACAAACAAACAAGAGATATATGACAAGAATTTCAATCAGATACACACGATCAATGCGCAGCAAGCAAGCAAGCAAGCAAGCGCGTTTTTTAAAAAAAAAGATTGATTTTTGATTTTGATTTTCAAATCATCGAGTTCGCGTTCTCACATCGCGAAATGGTTGTTTCGTTGTTGTTGAATAATCAATAAGTGGCCGAGAGAAGCCGGCGGCGTCATTGGCCATCATTCTGTGGATCGGCGCCATGTTGGATCGTTCCGAATGTTGGATCGGCTCCAACATGGATCGGGTCAGATCAATGACAAATGGCGCCCAGTTAACATATGTACATACACTCCCAACGTTTCTGTGTGAATATGTGTGATCGGAATGGCCAAACACACAGGCAGACAAGTATTAATCTCAGGTAGACAAGTTCACAACATCGAACATTGGCTAGGCGATATTCGGCTTCGATGTTCGGCTCCTCGTCGTCCAAGTCCAAGTGAGGATTTGTGTGTGTGTGTGTGTGTGGATACTGAATGCCATAGTAGATTAATGATTATTGTACGTGAACGATTTTGGATTAACAAACAACACAAAAGAAGCCTTAAATTGGCCAAACACAGTATTCACTATCTATCTAGTTATCTCAACATGCTGCCGTTGTTGTTAATCTCTTTCACATCCAGCAACAACAGCAACAGCAGGTAAGCTTCCAATTTATTAGCACGTTTACCTGTGTTAGTTCTTATTAACAACATCAACAGGTAACAACAACAGCAACGACGACAGGAGCAAATCACAGGTAGTCAGTCAGTCTAAAACCATTTATATCGGAAAAACGAACAACGAAGCGATTGGTGTGTTCCAAAAAGTTGGGCTGGTTGTCATTTTTTGTTGTTGTTGTTGCTGCTGCTGTTGTTGGGGAGCCTCCGGTGGGCCCCGATTGGATTTTGTGTGTTCGTTCGTTCGTTCGTTCGTTCACCAAATAGCAGCAGCAGACAAAAATCTTAATTGGTCGTCGCCGTCGGAGCAAATTGTTGTCTGAGACAACAACAAACGAAAATGAACGAAAATCCATCTATCTACCTGTTTACCTGACTAACTAGCTAGCTAACGTTTTCCAACCTGGTTTCCCTCCCTCCATCCCTCCATCCATCCATGCATCCAAGCATTGAACATCAATAATCCGGCAAACAACCAACATGGCGCCGGGCGCCAAACAATACAAAAAACAATACAGGCTTTTGTCATCATCATCATTATTAGCATTATATCTTTTGGCACACACACAAGCAAGCTACCCGAAAATCCAGCACACACACAGGCATAATCGATGCGCGAAACAACAATCACTTGTTGCTATCCGTGGTGTGGTGGCTTGAAACGAACGAATCAACAAAACAAAACGAAACGAAACGAAACGAGACGAGACAAATATCCTTGGAATGCATGGTATGTCTGTATCTTGGCGCCTATCTAGACGCCTGGAAATTGGAAACCGAGACTACTAGGGAGAATGAGAGGAAAACTAGATTAAGTTTGAGCATAGTTTTCGAACATTTGGAATCAGCTGATCATGGTGTGATGCAACAGGTAGAGTGTCTACCTGGTAGACCTGGACCTTCTCGAGGGTTTTAGGCTTGTTTTGGGCGACCTCTTCGGCTCTCCCGCTCACTACTCCAAGACGCCAAGACGCCGGTTTCTGTTGTTGTTGTTGTTGGTCGCCCAAATTCATTCATTCAATCAATCAGACAGGTGAGTAGGGGGACACACTGCAACCCTTTTTTCGAAAAACAAAAAAGAAAACGGTGGCAATCGAATTCATCTTCATCATCATCATCTCGCACACACACTTATTTTTTCCATGGCGGATTCATGGCGCCATGAGAGGCGCCACGGATTGAAGAAACAACAACAGAAAAAAAATAAAAAAAATAAAAAAAAAATTCAAACCAACCAGCGAGCGAACAACAAATGAACCAGCCAACCAACCAACCAACGAACGAACTGAACAAAACAAAATCAACGAAAACAAGGTCACTAGTTCAGACAGTTAATATGTGAACCATTCATTCATTCTATCTACCTGAGAATACCTCCACCACCACCACCTATATATTCGATAATGGTGGAGGATTATATAATACACATACACACACACACAAGTGAATCCGTTATATTCACTCTTCGTCGTGGTCTTCGATAGATTCGGGCGGGCGGCTTTAGGCACAACACCTCAACATTTTTTTTTGGGCTGTTGTTGTTGTTGCATAATACCTGTGTGTGTCTGTGTCGGAATAATGAAGCAAGCATCGGGCTATTTGCTCCCCCTCGCTGGCTTTGTTGGGCTAACATCTAGCTGTGGTAATGATGATCATGTTGATGATGATGGTGATGGTATGTCTGTGATAATGACCATACCCCGTCTTCGTCGGGTATTTGAGGTCACAACTACCATCATCATCATCATCGACGGCATCGACCGACAACATCAATCGTCGAACAACGGACGATGGACACCATTGAATGACCCCTTTTTGTTGTTGTTGTTGTTACCTCGCTCGCTGTTCGAGGTAAATAATCGTTTGAATGAACCGTTTCCGATTGGATCAACGATCAACAAGCGAGCAGAACAGAATGATGGCCAAGTCTTTAAAAATTAATTTATCCAAGTCGAGAATGTTAAGTCAAGTAAGTAGGCAGAGCGCAAACATGATAATAATACGACGAACGAATATGCAGGTGAAAATCCATGACCACTTTGGTGCAGCTTACCTGGTGGTGTTTCACCTGTGTGTGTGTGTGTGTGTGGAGCAACAGGTAGAGTCAGGTAGAGTCAGGTATAAAGGTACACTCAGGTAGAGAGTGGAGATACCGTTCAATCATTCATTGGCGATCATGATCATGAACCGCTCGGATGGTCTGGACAACAAGATATACACACACAAGTGTGTGTGTGTGTGATGGCACCAAAAGCCTACCACCAAAGCCAAAAAATAATCTTTGAAATTAGATTTACACAACCACCACCACCACCTCCTCTCGACCTACACCGGTTGCAAAACGTGGGTAGAGTATTGGGGGGGTAGAGTATAGTGTGCGGTATTATACCCTTGAGCAGATTAAGACCATTTTGTTGTGGATGAAACAACTGGTTTGCTCGAAGTTGAAGCCGAAGAAGTAAAAATCTTCAGGAAAGATCTTCAAAGATCTTCGAAGATCTTCAAATCTTCGGCCATCGTCAAAGTCCTTTTTGCTCGGATCGAGATGGATGGATGGATGAATGAGATGTGGCTGTTGGTTGGTTGGTTCGAGCATCTCTCATTCATCCAGAGATTAGAATCTCGAAAAAGGATGTTGTTTTGTTTTTGAATTTGGCGGTCAAATTCAAGGTGAATAATAAGAAGAGGAGGAGAGGTCTGAGGTCAATCATCCACTACTACTACTACTACTACTACTACTACTACTACTACTACTAATGCCACTACTCCGTTCGTTCACGTTCGGATTACGCCATGGCGCCTTGGCTTCCAACAAGAATATTCACAACCACCACAAGAATAGCCAATCACCTACCGCGCCTGGAACACGCCGGTGATCAATCACCAAAAACGGATGATGATGATGATTAGGATTAGGATTATTATTACGCAACATCTTATTAATTATTAATTATTTTCAAAAGGGTTTTAAAGGGTTTTAAATGATTAGTCATTTCTTAATCAATTTCTTGTAAGTGATATAATATTATGATCAGGTATAAAAATAGAAGAACAGTATGACACATAATTATCCCGTTTTTTTAAAATGGTCATTTCTTATCATTATCGTAAAGTGTGCATATTAGTATTGGTTGATATGAGTGATATCAGGTCCTGAAACCAACGGAAAATCATTTTGACCATATATAAAGGTGGATCTGGTGGATCATTTAGCTGTTGATACTCTGTAGACCATTTATGTGATTCGTTTTGCTGTCTTATGATGGATTCTATATTGCCACCTCATCGATCCTTTGATTCTGATGATTCTGACGCAGAAGAATCCGCGCCACCCATAAAGAGACGACGGGGTCCAATGCGAATTTGGAATTTGCAACGTACTTTTGAAGATCAAAATGATGCTGTTAACTACGTGAAATCCTTAAAAACGTGGAGTTTAAGCTACCGAAACCACACCCACGATGGGAACAAAGTTTATTACCGATGCAACAAAGTGAAAAAAAGATCTCAACAGTGCCAAGCAGCCCTCTACCTGCTATATCACTCAACATCTATGGATGTTTCCATGTATATCACCAGTTCGGATCACACTTGCAATTCTGATCCGGATTTTGGTAAACTCACTGATGCAATGAAACGTGAAATTGAGAGGCTGTATGAATCAAAACTTAAGCCAAAGATGATATACTATAACTTGAAGGAGAAAGGATTCTTTCCAAAAAACGTTGTCCAGATTAGCAATTATCTCCAACAATTTCGGAAGCAGCGGGAAGGTCCGAGGTCCAACAGCCACATTCCGATTGGCCGGAAGATGAAGAGGGGCCGCCCGGCAAAAGCCAAAAAAGCTCTTATTGTCCAATAGGGATTCATCAAATTTTTATCATCATTTCCTTTTTTGTATCACTTTTAATAAATTGATTTGATTTTGCTACATTTGCGTGTCTGTCTCAGTTTGTGTTGGTGTGTTTGTTTTGGAAGCGAGAGGTCATCGTACAATAATTACCTGGTGATATT
>JAOZJS010001320.1:0-11692 GCA_025882695.1 Amerodectes protonotaria | reverse complement strand
GTGTCAGAAACCGAAAGATCGTGGCGTCGGGCGACACATTCATTCATTGATCACCAACATTCATTCATTCATTCATTCATTATCCACGATCGTTTTCGGTTCACATTCAGCATTCAGCTCAGGATAATCAATTAATATTCTGGCCACTGACCATCATTGGACACCCGAAGTTGGCGCCCGACGCCGCTAAATTGATGGAACACACTAGTAGTGTTCAGTTGGCGGTGGTGGTGGCGGTGGTTTCCCTTTGGATTTCTCCAACAAAATAATAATGATAAATCTAACGTTTCAAAGTCTTGGCGGTTGAAGAATGTGATCAGACAGACAGACAGACGTACATACGGAAAAAGTGGGGCTCGTCGTTCATAAATAACGTGATCGATTTTTGACAGTCAGTGTATGTCAGTGTGAGTGTCTGTGTGTATGTGGCTAATTTGCAATTAGATGATTAGACCAATATGATGAACAATAGTTATGGGAAGATCCACCTTTCCAGACTAGTTTTACATTTGGCCGCATTTAAGCTCCTCCCCCTCCATACATACTCACACGCAGAAACAGTGGATATCAATTATCAGAAGCCACACCCCTACACACCCACCATCGCACGCCGAACCAATAGAAATAGAGCGATAGAAGATTGGCACGCCATTATACGTGTGTGTGTGTGACAGTGTGTGTCTATGCCAGTGTGTGATGTGTGCGAGAGAGAGATGGCGTTGGCGTAATGTGGCGTATCACCACCAAAATCGAAACTTTATGATAACCATTGGAGCCCGGATTCGGGAGCGCGAAAAAATTCGGGCGCGAGTAATTTCCATTTTCCAGGGGGCGTGGAGTGGGAGGGGCGGAAACCAAAATCGAGTTCCGATGTGGTCGGAATCGTTGGTGTTGCTGCATGACTAGAGCGACGACGACGAAAACGGCGACACTTTGGCCAATTGTGTGTGGAATACGCGGTTGACTGGAGAAACATCATCATCATTGAACAACAACAACGGCAGTGGCCCGAACAAAACCAAAAACCCGAACCGGAAACTGTACGACCAGAAAATTTGGAACAATTTCAGCCTTCGCAAAAGCCTTTGGCCCTACACTACACTACACTACACTATACACTACCAAAACCCGACCAACCAACCAAAAACAAGCAAGCAAGTGAAAGAGTTAAACGATTCGAGTTAATTTAATTAACTTTATTTTTGAAAAAAACAAAACAAAAGACACATACACACGCCCATAACCACACCCACCCACACATACAATACATAGAAGGCGGGCGGAATGTGTCAATCGTAGTCCCCCGAGCGGTTGAGAGCAACATAAGCCACACCCGAAAAGAGAGCGAGAGAGAGAGTCGGCATCCATCCAGAATCCATGGACTGTGATTAGATCATCATCATCATCAAAGATTATGATGAAGCGCCAAACGCGATTCTCTTTCGAACCGGAAAAATAATAAGAAAAAACAACAACAAAACAACAACAACATGTTCCAATTGGAACAAACGACGGCGGATGGAACATTCAATTTGGTATGACAAAATCATTTTGTTGGGCGTCTTCTCTTTGGGCGCCATCTCTCTATCGCTCGCTCCCTCTCGTTCTCTTCACGCCATCATTGTTTTTGAAGAGCATTTTTTTTTTCGTTTCATACACATCGAGAGTGTGTTTGGCTCTATTTGTCGATTACTTTCACCCCTCTCGCTCTCTCGCTCTCGCTCTTCGTAAGAATCCAAACGCCTGGCGTGCATCGGGCCAGAATATTGTTATTATTGTTATTATTATTATTATTCTGGGCGCCAAGAATAGGAAAACAGAATCCCAAAAAAGAAACAAAACAACAACAACAACAAAATAAGAAACATCAAACATCATGACCGACCGACTGTTTGTTTGACTAACTGACTGAACTGACTGGGTTCAAGTGACTGGATTCTCCAGCGTTGTTCCCAGCGCATTTGGGCGTATGGCGCCCGGATTCAACAACAACAACAACAATAACCAATGGAAAAAAGATGAAATGAAATGGAAACAACAAAAAAAGTGGCGCGAACAAGAACAAGAACAAGAAGAACAATGAAAAAAAAACAAGCATAGGAAACAAGCAAAAAAAATTAACTGCTGCACAAGCGGGCAAGCAGGCAGCGAGCACACATAATGAAATAAATGTTGTTTGGCTGTTTGTTTGAAAGATTAATTGACAGGAACAACTACTGGCTGGTTGCTGGTGCTGGTGCTGGACACACCCCCTCCACGCCCACCCAAGCATTACCGAAGCCGAAAATAATAATAATAACAATAATAATTGTCCAACTTTTTCCAGCTGATGTCGTCCCATTGAAAATGATGTCCGGACGATGATGATTATTATTATTATTATTATTATTATTATTATTATTATTATTATAATTATTATTATTATAATTATGTAATCAGTGCATTCAACCAATCAAGAGCCGAGGCCGGGATGATTGAATCGTGGCTTCAAACCTAGCTTGGCGCCAGTTCCAGAAAAATGTGATTATGGAAACTGATTTACAGCTCAGGAGGGAACGCGAATGGGCGTTCGGTGTGGGCGTGTTCATATGTGTGTGTGTGTGTGTGTGTTGATTGTTTCAATATGTCCGCCGTGCCAAGGGAATCCGGTGTATCCAGGATTTTGGGCGCCAGGATTCACCGGGTGTGTGAAAATGGCCCAGATGCTGGATAGTGTGTGGTTGTTGTAAGTTTTGACAGCCAAACAGCACTACTTTTTTTCGGTGTTGAAAACTTTCGACACTTTTCAGGAAATTTTCAACACACACACACATGTCCGTGGACGTCCGGCGCCTTGAGAAGGCGTCAGACGCCCGGAACCAACCAACCAGCGAACGAACGAACGAACGAAAAAAAAATTAATACACTTACCAGAATATGGTGGCCAATATTGGCTTATGGTAGGTGTGAACGGTGAGAATGGCAAAGCATTAGGATGGATCAATGATGTGACCGATAGGAAGGAATATTCCGCTTTGAAACCTTTTCCGGATGGTCGCGGTGAACGATGCTGTTTCCAGGATTGTTGCCAGATGGCGCTGCTGGAAGCGGAAGTTTGCTGCTGTTGCTGCTGCTGCAACCGGTTCAGGTAATTGGTTTGATTCTCGGGCGATATGAATTCCACCAATAGCTGATTGGTGCTGGACAATATCTCCAAGAATGATGTATGGCCACAAATTTGATAGATTAAATCTGAATCAGTATCACCACCATCGTAGACATGTATCACATCAGCATTTGATATGCAGCTTGAAAATTTAAAAATTTAAAAATTTAAAAAAAAAAATTAAATTTTGTCCAAATGCTGCCATCTAGTGGCGGAAAACCAAACTAAACTAGAACCTTGGAAAAGTGGCGCCATCTCATATCACGGTTTGCAAACTACTTTTGCTGCCCCCCGAGGAGGAGCTGAGCTTCAAAATCAATATTTGTTTTCCGTTATCCGAAGAAGATTGTGTCAATTCTTGTTTGCTTGTCTATTGTTTGGTTGTTTGTACTAAAATTTTGTTTGGCGCATTGAAGCACGCTGACCACTCTTTTTCGAGGGAAAATTGTATCAATTATTTTATTTGATTTTATTTTTTTTGAAATCGTGTGTGTGTGCGTGTGTTTGTCAACCAGATTTCAAATGCTGGCACAGCACTCTATATTTAGCCACTTTAGCCACGCCACATGGGCGGAGTGTAGTGTGCAAACACACACAGGGGCAGAGTGAGAGACAGAGAGAGTCAGAAAGTGGATAAGTGGAAATGAACTGTCAAAATAGATTTGTACACAGAGTCAATGTTGAAGCAAATGCCAACACACGATTGGTAGTGTCAGCCTGAGAGGGAGGGGCTTACAGCCAATTAAAGGCTGGACAAAGGACCAGCAGCAATATGTAGTCTCGTTAGTCGTCATAGTCGTTAGTGACAACCACTGATTTGATTTTAGAGCGCGCCACACAAAGCTCTCATTATGGAGAAAATTTGAAAAATTGAAAAATTTTTTAAAAGCTTAAAATCTAAGCTAGCGACAGGCTTCAAGCTGACTGTTAAGCGGATTAAACGGAATTAAGCGGATTTCGACTATATTTTCGTTATTTTCTTGGGAAAAAAAGCTAAAATTAAGCTCGAAAAAAACCGAACACAAACCTTTGATCATCGTGCCTTAGGCTAACATCGACAAACAGCAAACGTACACGTTGATTGGGGTCGGCGGTCAAAAAATGATACGAACATTTCACCGGTTTTGGATATGTTGATGGATATTGTGGGCTGAAAAAATATCCCCGTTGTCCAACCCAATATCCGCCCGGTTTCGCTGTGGCTCGCCCCGCCCCTTCTCCTGGTTTGGATTTATCACTTTTAAGCAATAGGAGTTTCTCGAAATTCCTTTGTGGAACATGGCCATCACCACGATCATGATCTTCATGATCATCACCATCTGAATCCAGATCCGGTTGGAATGATTGTAGGATTCGTCTGGATTTCTGTTTCGAATTGCTACCGATGCCAATGCTGGATTCATGCTGAAACCTATAATCACATTGGGTACCATCCAACAATTGTCCATCAATGCGGAACATTGCTGTGAATGGAGGCGGGATTTTGAGAATAACAAAAGGGTTCAAAAGGGTTGTCCATATAGTATAGGACACACCCACTTACCTTTTTTCAAAAAACGAAACGTTCCCCTAAATCCGGTACTGTTTCCGGTACGCCAATCCGAATGAAATTCAAACATCAACACCGGACCGGAGCTAAAATGTGTTTGTTCAATATCCGGAAATTTCCCACATAACAATGGCTGATTCCATTCTGTTTGTTCATTGATCCAATCGGTTTTAAGGTGTAAAAATAGCTTTACATAATCACCTTGATCACAACTAACAAAATGAAATGAAAAAAAAATTAATTACGTCATTTATGAAGGGTCAAGGACGAATCAGGGGCGGGGACATTTTCAGGATTTTGGCCAGGGAGGAGCTTAGCATTGAATTGGTTGATAATAGTTTTGTTCTAGCACAAGGGCAGGTCCTATAGGTTGATCTATTATTATTATTATTATTATTCAAAGTTATTGTTATGTGTGTGTGTATGTGGAGAACTAGAGAACAAGAACGCGGTACTTCAGCCGAAGAAGATGATGATGATGCGGATGCGGACGACATAACAAAAGAATTTGCATTTAAATTTAATTTTCGCCTTTTATCTAACCCGCTGCTCTACAACAACAACAAAACAGCATCCTTTTCATTCATTCATTCATTCAACATTCATTGAATTCATTTCATTGAATTCTCTTTTATCATCATCATCATCATCATCATCATGGGCGCCAGTATGTACGCCAAAAGTACGCGCCCGGCGCCAGTTTGGCGCATAGATAATTTACCAGAATCAAGACTGAAGACCAAAAGAGAGAATGAGAATGAGAGACTATGTCTGGATGTGAATGTGGGCGTACCCATGGGTGTGTCTTTGCAAGTTTAGGTCGATAATAAAAAGATAAAGTTCTGAGAAGAGAATACAGTGAAGAGCTATTCATAGACATTGTTCTGCGTTAGATTAATTTTGGAAAATTATATTCATACAAACACGAGCAAACAATGAAATGAAATCGGGGGGGAATGATGAAAATTTTTTAATAATAATAATCATCAACAACCAATGAAATCAGGTTATTCACAAGGATTCTTCGGGAATCCGAGGAGAATAGGAGGAGCGAGAGAGAGCCGAAGAAAATGCCCAAAAGAATACTGGAAAGAATACTTGCCCAAAATTCTGATTGGAATCCAATGAAGTGGAGGAAGATGATGATGATGATGATGGTGGTTGTTGTGGCATCACTCGTTGTACATCGAATTCATCGAAATTTATCTCAACAATATGATCATCTTGAGCAATGAATTTATATAATAAACATTCTATATTATCTTCATAGCTTCATAACCGACCGTATCGAAAAGGGTTGAACACAAAAAAAATTGAAAATTTAATTATTTTTATTATTTATTATTATTGGCGGAAGTCTGCTATAACGACATATCTGAACGGGTCCTATTTGATTAAATTCGAATTCTAAAAAAAATTCGAATTCGAATTTCGAATGCGCGCCCTCAGACTCGCGCTCCTACTACTTAAATGTATGGTTCATGTATATGGAAATAGGTACAGCCCCCAAGGCCAGAAGAAATTAGAAATTGACTGGCAAGAGGCGTACTAACTAACTACCGTTACCGGTACTAACGGTATATAACAAATGCCGTTATAACAGACTTCCACCTTTATATACCGGATATCCGGCCAAGTTTCATGTCATATATGAACAGCCCCCAAAAAAAACACTTACGGTTTTGGCCAATCAGGCGATGTGAACACACCGAATTCTTTACCGAATGTATCATCAAATATGATACAACGGCAATGTGGACTGATCGCACCACGTATCGGTGTCAACAATAATAAGGCAACCAATAACAGCAATAACAATGGCCAACCAATATCCAAAATGGATGGCCACGTATTGTTGTTGTTGTTGTTGTAGTAGTAGTAGTACGAGCATGAACCGGAAGTTGAAAATTTTTGTGGATGATAACTACAATGATGGTACGTATGATGATGATGATGATGATCATAACAGCAATGATCCAAATGGATCTTGGTGCTGCTGGCCGCTTTATCCTGGTGGATTTTTTTCTTCTTTTTGGCTCGCCAACCAAATATCTTCGGTTTGGCCGACTGGCCGTTTGGACATTGTTGCCGTTGATGGACAATGTCCGATTCACGATTCATCATCATCACCATTGTTGTTGTGGGTGTGGTTGTTGTGCTTCACTAATGTCACTTTTGGTCAATGTTTTCGGTTGAACCAAATTCAATCACAAGTTGAGAGAATGGAGAAAAATCGCTTTGGTTTGGATTTCCTGTCCACGATTCCACAGGGGAAACAACAGACAGCCAGCCAAGATGTGTGTGTGTGTGCCAATCCGGGCGCCACATTTGGTACGCCCGGATCCGAATCGAATCGGGAAAACGGGCCGAAATGCTGATGCTTAATGTTTTTTTTTTCTTTCCAAGTTGAAAATTGAACGAACCAACACACTCGCACCAACACACTGTGAGATACGGCAACAATCAAGCAATCACATAGCGCCGTGTAGTGTTCTTGCTTCTTTTTGCATTTTTTTTCCGTTCTTCTTTCTCCGTTTTTCTTGTTCTTGTTCTAGTGTTCTGTGTCGATTGAAAATCGAATTCGATGATGTTCAAGTCGATCATCGACTATATTTTTTTTTGTTCATCGACTCTTTTTTTCCACGCCCACCCCGGTTGGAACACGCCCACTAGACCAGCGAAGAGCGATTTAATACACACTCTCTATTGAATGTGGTGTTGGTGGTGGTGGAGATGAAATTTTCGTGATAGGATTGGATGATGGGGCGGGAGGGGTAGTTGGGGCGGGGCCTAGGATCCGATCAAAATAAAACTTTTGAATGGAAACGAATCGTTTTTTTTCGCTTTTTTCTTGTTTTTCGTCTGGTTTTTTGCTTGCTTTCCCTAGCTTGTCTAGGCTACTTTTGATGTTTCAGCTGTGTTGAATGATGTTGTTCCACGATGTTGTTCCAGAATGTTGTTCCAAATGATGGTACATATGTCCATTTTTTTCAAAATTGGTCAATGTAAATGTAAAGTGTGATCATCTTCACACACAATAATCATCATCATGTGAGACGCTAGACTTCCGCCACTAGGAACACTGTATCCTATAATAGAGACACAAAGAGGAAAAGGAAATATTAGATAGTATAGACTTAATTTTGATGGGCGTGTCGGTGGGTGTGTCTTCCGATTTTTTTTATTTCACGTTGCTTTCCTAAAACTTTTTTGTGGGTGTGGTCTGAATTGAATTTTTATAGGTTCACTCTATCCATAGGGGTGTGTCTCGCGGATTGTTTTTGAATGATCATGATGATGATGATAAACCCCAGCACAATGAATTCAAATCAGCCAACCGGAAAAAAGTAAATCTTTGGACAAAAAAAAAGTTTTAATGTCTGTCTGTCTGTCCGCCTGTCTGTGTGTGTGTGTGTGTGAGCGGGAATTTAATGTGGGCGTGATCCCATAAATATATAAAAGGCGGCGGTTGGGCGCAATTATTATTATTCATTGGATTCATTGGATTCATTCGGACGCCATCCAGAGTGGTTTTTTTTTGTTTCGGCTGTTTCGACCGGAGCAATACCAAAGCAAAAGCTTCCTCTCCTCTCTTGAACATACAATGTTATACAATGTATCCTGGATTCATTCTGGGATTCTGGGTTGTGGCGGTCGGTCCAGCCTGTCGTCCAGCCACAATCCAGAATCCCAGAATCTCAGAATCCCAGAATTGAATGCCAGAATTGAATCCGAGGGAAATGGAAAGAAGATAGATTCATTGAATCGTAAGACACATACATACATGTACATACACTATGAAAGGCAACGACGACGACGACGACGACGACAACGACAACGAGCCAAAGAAAAAAGACGACAGCAACAGCGAGCGAACGGAAAACACTCATCGATCGATCGTCGTTATTATTAATCGATTATAATCTGTTTTTAGTTCAATGGATCGATTCCCGTTATTCGCCCCTCCCCCGCTCCGTTATTTTGAACGGTACCATTGGTATTACCCAATCCCAATATCTATTCACCATGTTCCAATGTTCCATCCATTTGGATCTCAATCTTGATACTTTTTTGGGGCTTTATCGCTTCCTCTCGCTCTCTTTTTCGCTCCCAACATTGACCACATACACTCGGTGCCCGAGTGGTGTGTGTGTGGTTTCACGTTGAGCTCAATTAGTTTTCCTATTCCCATTCATGCCGGGCCCCTGGGCACCACCACCATTCACCGTGTTGCCACCATTTTAAGAAGGGAAACAAATTATTCCCTCAAATATAATCCCTTAGTTCTGGCTCTCTTGCTCCCTCGTGCCTCGCGCCTCGCTTCCGTGAAACACATCAACAACTTTTTCTGGTGGAAAAGTTTAATTTGCCGGAAATTTTCATTTTAGTATTATCGCTTCTGCTTATAGCTTATGGCTCCCGGATCGGGATTCCCGGTTTCCTGTCCCACAGTGTGTTGGTATGATGGTGGTGGTCGGTTTTTTGCGGGTGAGCTGCTGCTGCTGCTCTCAAGCTTGAGCTGGAGCCAAAATATATTAATAGGGCGTGATCCCTATCAACCAGCCAACCGACCAATCAGCCTACCTACATACCTGGCTGGCCTGGCTGGCTGCCTACATTCCTGAATGAATTATGGGACACAGGGATCCTGTTACAAGATTCTAGCAAAAACCTGGAATTGACCTTTGACATTTTCTAGAATTCACGCCCACATCCACATCCACACCCACTACCACGCCCGCCCAGAATATTTTTCTTGGAAAAAAAATCGAACAGAATCCAAATGGAACAATGTATCGAAAATGTTTTATAATTAACACCTTAATTCAAACACAATGATGTGGATGTTATGTTCATGTTATTAGCATTAATAGTATTATGCAACAACAACAATGTAATGTTCTCATTGGTTGGTCTCGTTGCCGTTGTTGTCGCTGGCAAAAGCAATCTCATTGTGTTGTATGTATTTGTGTGCGTGTGTCAATCAACTTGTGCACTGCAAAATAGGATCACGCCCACGGTGGTTATGCCCCCGCCCATTTATATGTATGCTGTATTTATGTATGTATGTTGATAAATTGGTTGATGTGTGGCTGCTGCTGCTGCTGCTGCGGCTCTCTGTTAGCAGTTTTTTAGCAGGCTTCCTCCCATCAACCTACCAAACAACAGCCAGCAGTTGAGGGGGCGGTTCAGTTTTTTTTTATGTTTTGGCCACAAAATATCATCCAACAACTGACTTTGACTAGTGTGTTACTTGTTCTTGTTCTTGCTCTTGCTTTGGTTTGATACTAGGCTTCTTCACTTAACGTAAGTGGATTCAGGATGATGTGTGCGCGCGTATTCGAACACGCCCAAACAGTCAGTCTCCCAACTAATCACCTAAATTGAATGAATGAAATGAAATGAAATGAATGAATTGAAACAGCTCGAGACTTTTGAGTGCTCTTGGCAAGATCTTGACGCTCGAGAGAAGAGAGAGAGAGAGGGCGCCAAAGGGAAAACCAACCAACCAACCACCACCAATTTTCTATCACCAGTATCTAAGATTTCTAGAATTTGGTTGTGTGTCGGGCGTCGGGCGCCACGAGAAGAATCGCGGAGAACAATGAAACAACAACAACAACCGCACAACACAACACACTTGTTTATTAGACAAAGAAAGTATATTTTTAGGATTCTCTTCTGGTTTTCGGGGATTGATCGATGCATCATTTTTGTTTTTTGTTTTTTGTTTTCGGGTTTTGTCGGCTGGATTCTGGCTCCAGGATTCTGACGCCAGGATTCTGGTTCATCATTCTCGGTTTGGTTCTCTCTCTCTCTCTCTCCCTATATACATATTATAGATTGTCTTTCTCTGGCGTTAGTGTGTGGCTCCCTATGTGTGTGTGTGTGTGTGTGTGTATGTGGATCCCTTTGCGAACACCCCCCTGTTACTTAATGAACCTCCGCGTGATTGTCGGTTCCTATTCTTCTTGTTCTTGTTTTTTTTCCTTTTTTTCTCGCTCTTGTTAGTCGTTCCACTTTTCCTCGCTCGCTCTCTCGCTTTCTCTCGGCGCCTAGATAACGCCAGAATATTGGTGTGTATGTGTGTGTTTGGCGTGTGGGCGTTGGCTGTCAGCGTAAGCGTATGCGAGTGCGAGTGTGTGTGAAAATCAAAATGTTAACAACATTCAAACATCATCAATGGCACGCAATAAATTCATTTGCCATTTGCAAAAACATGCCATTTACACACACACACGTACACCTATGATGATGATGATTGGTGTGGGCACCACCCTCACGCCCCTTTGGGCGCCATATATATATCCAGGCGTCCACGCCCAATGATGACTTTTGACTTTGGACCTTTCGAATTTCGGATTCTGATATGATTGTTCTTTCGCTAGGCTCTGACCAACACACCCACACACACCCACCCACAACAGTTCAATGGTCCAATTGAAGGTTATTAATTTTTAATGAGCTCTCGTCGTTGAAGTCTTGTTGTTGTTGTTGCTGTGATTTTCACCGTAAAACTTCAAAACTTCGGCAGCAACTTGCACACACTTCAGTCTGGGCGATCATTCATCCACAAAACATACGATCAGGCCATGAACATGATCGAAACAAAACGGGGGCGTTCACCAAGCACACAAGAGGGTTGTCGTCTGCCCGGCCCGCCAAACAGACAAAATCGAACATTTTTCTAAATAATGATCGCAAAAAAATGAATAGACACTGCAGGCAGGCGATACGTAGATTGGTGTCTATTTATTTATTGTAGTTCAACAACAGCGACGAACGAAAAAAAGTTTTTTTCTTTTCATTTTCTTTTGCTGGCGCCCATCGTCATCGTTGGATGTTTGGATTTAGTTGGATTTTTCGGGATTCGGGATTGCGCCATAATATTATGAGATGATGATATTGGTGGTGGTGGTGATGGTGATGATTACAAAATCAATAACAGCGGCAGCCAGCCACTTGTGATGATAAATAAATAACTAAATTTGTATTGC
>JAOZJS010001319.1:0-11705 GCA_025882695.1 Amerodectes protonotaria | reverse complement strand
GTTTTCATCGGCAGGGGCAGGAATTGGATAAAGAATCTTTCCAGTCGGGATTAGTCGAGAAGCATGTCGTCGGCGGCGGTATCCATGTGTCTGTTTTATTGGAAACCGAAGTAAGCGAAGTAAGCGAAGTAAGCGACGGACATTACTCCAAGAGCTTTTTTCATTGCGAGGTCCATCGAGTGAGTGTGAAAGTGAAAGAGCTTCAAACTAAATTAAATACTTTGGCTCGCTCTCGCTCTCTTTTTCAACATTTAATTAATGTTTGGCCATTCGCTGCTACTTTTCTTCGATTCTTCTTGAAAACGACAATGCCATGGCCAAAAGACACATCGCCATGGCAAAAAACGACGAAACGAGAATTCTGAGAAAATTACCACCGATTCTTTCGGATTCATTCACACCGAACGCCGGGAACTCGTGCCTACGATGGATGGATGCACGGATGGCAACACCAATCTTTGATGTCCGGCAATAATTTGAATCCTTGCCGTTTGTTTGCCACAAACGTCTGTTCGTCTGTATTCGTCGATTGTGGAGATCGGGGTCAATGTAATTACATTAATTCGGTTTGATTTGATTGGTTGGTGGTGGACGGACGGAGAACAACAAAATAAAATTTCGAATGAATATCCCTAAGACGGACGACGACGACCGATTGAACTTCCGAAAAAAAAGGAGCCGAAAAAACATTTTTTAATTGTAATCGATTTAATGGATCAATTTCGTTTTTGGGGAGAACAAACAAACAAACAACCAAACAATGAAATGGCCGGAAAAATAATAATAATAATAAATTACACTGCAGGTAAACGTATTTGTTATGTTGGGTGATGGCCACCGATTTCAAGTCGATTTTTGATTTCAAATTACAATCAAACAAACAAGCGAACAAACAAAACAAACCAAAAACTAAACAATAGTTTTGGGCCGGAAAAAAATTTTGAAAACACTTTAAATCATCATCATCATCGTCTTCATCTTCATCTTCATCTTCATCATTTTCTTCTTGGTCTTCTCCGAAGTTCAAGCCAAGGTACATTATCAAACAACAAGAACAAGAAAGCTTTGCGATGGCCAAAAATTTGAAATAAATAATTGATAAATTAATAATTAATAATAGCGGATACACACACACCCACACATTTATTGTTTTGTGTGAGTGGGCGCGATCCAAGAGACCACTTGAAACTTCAATTTTGTATTTGGATCCTCTGGAACTTGGGAGCAACATTTTGGGCGCCGATCTCATTGCCATGAGCCCATTGGCCTTTTCATTGGTTCTTGTGGTTGTTCTTGTAGTGTTGACAATTAAATTTTTTTTAAAATTTCATTTTAAAAATGGAACGGCACACTTGAATTCAAGGATTCGGCCAACGGATTCTCCCCTCTCTTCCTCTCTCGATGTTAACCAAATTCAATCTAGCATCTCCATCTAGCTGTCGCCACCATCATCATCATTTTTTTTTCGATAGCGCAGAGGTGAGCAACTCGCGGGACGCCCATCAAACGCATTTTAGTGCGGCCCACCAAGCCACGAAGCTATATTCCTCTCGCTCTGATTGGTCCATTGTGATGAGTTGACCAGGATGACGAGACACACTATAAGCCTATGAAAGGCGATCAGCTTTAACCAGTACAAGTCTGTGCTTGTTTGACGCCTATAACAACCGTTTTCCCCTCTGATTGGTTCATTGTGATAATTTGACCTGATGACAAGACACACTATAAGCCTGTGGAAGGCGATCAGCTTTAACCAGTACAAGTCTGTGCTTGTTTGACGCCTATAACAATCGTTTTCCCCTTTGATTGGTTCATAGTGATGATTTGACCAGGATGACAAGACACACTATAAGCCTGTGGAAGGCGATCAGCTTCAACCAGTACAAGTCTGTGCATGTTTGACGCCTATAACAACCGTTTTCCCCTCTGATTGGTCCAATGTGATGATATGACCAGGATGACGAGACACACATGAACAGGAAGGAAGGAGGTGTATGTCCTGTTCAGAGATGTCGTGTCAGAGGTCTACACTACTCTTTATGTGTGCGGCCGCCAAAAACTTTTTACAGAATTCAAATTTGGCTTGTTCATATTGAAAAGGTTGTTCACCACTGCGCTAGAAGAACATTCAGGGCAGCAGTAAGAAGTGGAGATGTATATATTTTTTTAATTTCTTCTTGCAAACGAAATTTTTAAATTGAAAATGGAGAGCGGAAGAGAGCGAGCAAGAGCGAGAGATTCAAAATCAAAATTTAATTTCATGAAAATAATATAGGAATCGACCATTTTGTTTGGATGCAATCTCGAAAGGGAACCTGGGGGTGGGGCGCCTAGCAGCAGCTTTGGATCGATCGATCTAAGAGAGATGGGCAACCAAAGAATCTGAAACATCCGCACCACCACCACCCAATCCAATCGTCCCCCCATCGAATGACAAGCTGTGTGTGTGTGTGTGCGGCTGCTGTCGATTCCTGATGCTGATGATGTTTTCCAATGAACATTAGCATTAGAATTAGAATTTATTTTTATTTTTTTCGTTCTTGGCGTCCTAACTTTACATTAAATCCACGCCCATTTACGCCCATATGGCCCAGCCAACCACTTTGCGTTTCGTTTCGTTTTACTACTAAAAAAACTTTTACTTGGCAAAATTTTGTTTAGAGAAACTCGCTTGGTGCATTTGTTTGTGTCTAAATCAAGAAATATTGATGCCACTCTCTCTGCCAGTTCTCTAGTTTAGCTTCAGCTTCAGCTTCAGCTTTATTCGTTTGGGGATTCACATTCTGGATTCAAAGAATCAATTTTAGATTTTATACATTAATGTTAGTGGAAATGCTTGCTCTCTCGCTCTCTCCGGTTCTGGTTCTGGTTCTTGTATTCCTGTGAGCGCCGACATGAGTGCAGAACCTCAAGCCAGCCAGCCAGTCAGCTTGCCATAATGATATAAGTAATTACTATTAGCATAAAAATAATTTTAAAGTCAATTCCGTCCGCCTGCCCGTCCGCGCCATTCATTGATTCTCGGTGTTTTCATCCATTCAATTCATTCAAGGAATGTTTGTCTTTGAATTTTGTTTCCTTGCATTTAGGTTGCCCTGCAATTCTGGCCAAAGCTGTTCTGGGACTAGTCATCCATGGTCGGGCTCTTGTTTGCTTCTCTCTTGCCTCTCATTTTTGAAACGAAAACAGCACACAAGGCACTTCAAGTTCTGGCTATGTGTGTGTGTGTGTAATGAATGCATTTAATTTTGCTTAGCATCTTTTTTCTTCTCCTTCATCTTCTTCATCTTCTTCTCTCTGCACACGCACACTTCTTAAATTCATTCTTTGACATGTAAGCCCTATATTTATGGGAGGAAGGGGGATGGGAGTAGTTAATGGAATATTCGTGAATGGTGGAGCGGAGACAAGGAGACATGAGACATGAGACATGACTCTTTGGGAACACACGTCATTATGGCGCGCATTTTAAATATATTTTTTTTCGTTCGTTCTTCTTTGCTTAAATTTTACTCAAAATTCTTCACTTAACTCACTCTCATTGATGGCGCCCTTAAAAAGGAGAGAATTCTCCCCAACGCCCATGGGTATGAAGTGATGTTGATGATGATGATGTGGATGGTGATGATCACGATCAAATATGTACTACCACCACCCTTCAACCATGGTTGTTATTATATTGGCATATAGTGTGAGTGCGTGTGTATAAGTGTGCAAGTGTGTGTGTGTGCATCAAATTTTGCATCCCATTTTCAAATTTCATTCCAAAATTGCAAGCCAATACACTTTGGAAAGTGGCGCCCGCCGAAAGGCTCCTCTAGGCCGTCGCCGCCGCCGCCACCACCACGATGAAACAAGCTGATGAAGTTATAATTTAGATTGAAGTCTCTCTCCCTCTCTCTTTGGTGGGCCATGCATTTTGTGCAGTTCGTGCTGTATATCGATTTACACCACCACCACACCCATGGGCTGTGTTCTGGGCCATGCATACGCCCACAAATTTTTTTTTAGTTGAAAAAAATAGAGAGAGAGCGAGAATCTCTAAACAAATATTGATTGGATTCTGCATTGGAGCCTGCATTGGATTCATGGAGCCAACACACACACAGCTTAGGCACAGCTTCTACATACTCCATATTTCTGAGAAGAATAAATACATAGACAAATAAATAAATCAATTTTTTTTCGGTATTCTTCTTCTTCATCTTCACTCTGCTCTGCTCAATTCTGTTTTTGGTTCAGAACACACACACACACACACACACATCTCATCATATTGGTGAGCTTTATGCAGATTGTATGTGTGTGCAAGATTCTTAATATGAAAAAATTAAATTTTAAATTAAACTTTCTTTTTCGTCTTCTTCGTCTTCACTCTTCGTTTTCTTCATTCACTTGCACTCAGAATAAGGCGTGAATGAGCGTTGAAAAATATATTGAGTGAGCGTTCGGAAATGATTTGAATGATTGTGAAGAACGAGAGAGGAGAGAAGAGAGAGCGAGAGAGAAAGAAACAAAATTGGGAACAAGGCTAGATTTTGGTTCAGATTTTGTTGGTTGGTTGGTTCAAAGTTTTGAATGATTGGAAAAAAGGAAAAATTTCAAATTGGAAAATGGCTTCTGCTGCCGATGCCGATGCTGATGATGATGATGCCAAAAGAAGAAGAATAAGACGAAGAACTAGAAGAAGAATATAATAGCTCAGGCCATCACCCAATAATCAATGGCTGCCGCAACAACAACAACCAGATTCTTCTGAACGAGAAGAATATTCTCCTGAAGATGAACAAGAATGACACATGATAAAAATCAGATTGCAAAGCGAGGACGCGTAGACAGAGAAGAGAATCATAAAAAAGGAACGAAAGATCGATGCCTGCATTACCATGATGATGATGATGGTGATGGTGATCGGCCAAGGTGGTTGTTGGCAAGCCGAGGGGCATGCAAAACATCATACACACACTCTCGTATCCACTCGCATACATATTGTCATGTCGCCCTTCTAATCATCACCATCATCATCATCTTCATCATCAGAATATTCTGCGAGATTCTCAATAGTAATAATAACGATTTCATTTCAAATTTGAAACGATCACGAATGTGCGCCAAAAAAAAGTATATTTGAAAATTTTGAAATTATAAAAAATTGCATAACAAAACCGACACACCCAGACACACCCGCACTCCCTTGAATTTTAAATTGAATTGAATTAAATTGAATTGTACCAAGAATCCCAGCCGCCAGCTTATGCTTGTGCTGGAGTCTGATTTTGATGATCACTCCAAGAGCCTCACTCGCTCTCTCGCTCTCTCGCTGTTCGCCTTTGGTTGCACACAATCAGCCTGTGTGTGCCATTCTAATTATAATGTGCTTGCAGAGAGAGTGAGTGAGGAAAAGAAGGAGGAGGCATCCATCCTCCAGCCCTCTCTCGCTCTCTCACACTCAACCCATTAGTTACACAATATACTATCGTGCATTGCTATTTGCTTGGCACTCACTCACTCTGCACGCCTAGATACTTCAAAGCAGCCAATTAAAATGCCCAGCTTCGACATACACTCACGCTCACACACTCTCACACACGAACATTACAGCCCAGACCCTGTTATCATCTAATGTGCGCGTTCACCATGTTCCTGATGCTAGGCTCATGATTGGTGGATCATTAAAAGCTGATGCCATCATTTTCCAACGGAGAAAACGCATCAGAGTACCAAGGGCCTGGATACCCTTCACGCTCTGATATTATTGTTCCGCTGTTATATCCTTTGTTCACTAGCTATTATGTAAAAGTGTGTGGGTCTGTGCGCGCTGTGTTTAATTCATAATCGGGAACTGGAAATCTCGGCTAATGTTGGAACGCAAGCATTAAGCATAACGTTACGCGTTCGGGTATACTTCGGGTATTATTATTATACGTTGTGTTGTGTTGTGTTATGTTGTTGGAACACTCCGCCTTTTGCATTTATTTAAATTAAAGAAAGCACAAGCAAGCAAGCGAGTAAGCAAGAAGAAGAAGAATTATAATAACATTACATTAACCAACGACTACGACGACGAGGACGACGACAATAAATTATGAATATTCTTTATTTCCGAAACAAGCTAGCTAGCAAGCTAAAAAGCTTCGGGTTCCATCATAGCATTTTTTTTGTTGTTCATTTTAAATTTTTTGATGGAAATTCTCGAAAGCTTGTGCACTCGCAAGAATCGAGGAAACGGGATCTCCGGGTGAGAATAAGGGGGCGTTCGGAAGCCATCCCCGCCCAATATTCACCGGATCCAGAAAAAAAAGTTTGGAACAATATCGAATTTCTCTAGAGTTGATTTTGATCCGCAACGAATTTCGGGATCCATATTCAAACCGGGAACAACACACACACACATAGAAGAACGAGCACCAGAATTGGGCGCGGATTCAAAGATTTAGATTTCAAATAGAAATAGGCATTCAACTCCTAGGTTTGATTGGTTGGTCGCGATTGGTTATCTGGAGATTTCGAATCCATTGGCCTGGCGCCATTGGCACCAATCAAACAATCGAAAACATTATCTTAATGTTAATGTTGGTTTTAATTGAAAATTCGGGGAATTTCTGCTTGAAAAACATTTTGTGATGTACATTTGATTGTGAAACTAAAGTACCGTTAGTGTGTGCCAACGGTCCACACACCATCACACAATGGATTCAATGGCCAAAAATTGTCCCACACACACGCACGCACACACACACACACACACAGATTGCACCAAATGGCTTTGCTATTCTTTGAAGAATCCACAGAATCCAGGCAGAGAGAACAAAACAAAACAAAAAATATAAACTTTTTAATTGAATTTTATTCTCTCTCTACACTCGCTCATCATATTATCGATATAATGTGCAATCGAATAGAAATCACTTTAAACTACTCTACACACACCATATCCGTATAACGGGACTTGGGGATGGAACCTTGGGGGCAAGGGACCATGGTGAGGAGCCAGAATCCACCAGGATTCTGTGTGTGGGATCGTAAAAAAATGATTTAAAATTTTAATTTGTCCCATTCTGGGCGTTCGTGTGTTCAATGATCAGTGTATCAAACCAAAAAGTTTTTTTTTCGCCAGAAACAAATGAATTATAAAGGAAACAAACAAACAAACAACTAACAAACACAAGAGAGAATCCCAGAAAAAAGAAAGAATCCTAAAAGAGAAGAATCAAGAAATGATATCTATTAAAATGAAATCAGGCAAACGGGAACGGGATTCCCCTCTCTTCTTCTTCTTCTCGTTGTTGGGGTGGTTCCAACGGGCACTGACTGGCTGGCGTTTGGAACTATGGACATTATTATCATCATCATTGTGCGTTGTGTTGTGTATTGTTATTATTGTCCGTCTGTTTTTGTGTTATTGTTAATTGTTTGACGCTACATTTACCGGACGCGTTTAATGTGGATTTGATACCAAAAAACTACCAGAACAAAACAAAACAAAACGGGAACAAAAATCAATAGCGCCCAGTATTTTTTTTTCGTCTTCCAATTGATTAATTATTGTGTATCCAAAAATGGATTGAATTGAATGGAATCGTGTGTCCATTTCCTATTAGAAAATCAGCAAGCTATTTCCGCTTGATCTGCGAAAGCCAAGGCGCGGTCGCCCCGCCCATAATGGGCGACACCCGTTTTAGTTTAATGAATTAATTGCATTTTATGCGTATTGTTGTGCTGTTGCCATTCGCACTGCGCATGATAAACCGCACACACTCACACAGAGATACACTCTCGTTCTCCTTGTGAAGGGAAGAGAAGCGAAAAGAGGCAGAGCTACGACGACGAGATGAAGCAAGAGAAGAGCATGAGAGTACAACACTCATTTCTGGTAAGCAAAGGGTTTAATTGCAAAGGCTGCTCTCTGTGTTGTGTGTAGTGTGTGTGGTAACCACACCACAGCCATTTGCCAGGCGTCTCATTAACAAACAGCGCATTGTTGTTAAGCTAACAACAATGATTTGGGTATATAGAGAGAAATTTGGAACACGCCTTTTTGCATCTCTCGCTCTCATTCATTCAATTATTAAGCAAAAGGCAAGGATTGCTGTTGTAATGATGATGATGATTACGCTGCTGCTGCTGCTTCGTATATAGAGCATAATGAGGATGGCTCTATAGGACGGAAAGGAGTGAATATACACACACTGTGCTGTGTGGCACAAAACGCAGCCAATGTGCGTGTGTATGGTGTATCCTCATTAGACTCTCTGTGAGGAAGCGAGGCACCGCAAATGATGTCTTGCACAGAATCTTGCCAGAACCATGTAGCTGTGTGTGTGTGTAATTACGCCGCACATACGCATACACACACACACACACACATCCTGGAGGATTCTGGGCGTCAAATTTTCGCTTGGGCGCCTGGAAATAGGGCCGAGACACAGGCAGAGAGACATAGCGAGAGAGAAAGAGAAAGGCACACACACTGGTAAAACCATAGAAAATGGAACGAAAGTTAATTGCTTTTGATCATGCTAATTTTGGCGCATTTGCACTCGAAGGATACTTTGTCTTCGTTCGTTTTTTTTTGGAAATTATAGGACTTGGGTGTGTGCTTGTGTTTGTTAATGATATTGGACGCCCAGTTTTCGTTGTTGTTGTTACGAATCCACACCGCGAGTCTCTCATTTGAATATTTACCGAAATTTCCCGAAATTTCTATATTTAGGATCTACATTTGGACGAAGAGGACTTTGTGGAAGAGCCAAAAGCTTTTGGGAAGCGGCTCTAGTGGTGGTGGTGGGGAGAGGAAATTCCGGTTACATTTGCATGGCCATACCATTAGGTGCAATGGTGGTGTTCTCTCTCGTGCGGGGAAAAAATGATAAATGTGCAATTAATTATAATAGAATCATGTTTTTGTGATCAGCAATGAACAACATCGACACACCGACACACACATGGAATCATTTTCGGGCCAGAATCGAACCCGACAAAAGAACAACAAGAAAAAGAAGAAGACTAAAGCTTTAGCAGGAGAACACACACATCATGTTGCCATAAATTGGCTTTAGTTTTGGGCATTGAGGCAGGCAGGCAAGCAACCAGAATATGTGTGTGTGTGTGTGTGTGTGTGTGTGGATGCTTTCGGCTTGACGTTTGCTTGTCGTCAGGATTCTGGAACGATAAATACAGTTAGAGAGAGAGAGAGAGAGAGAGAGAGAGAGAGAGAGAGAGAGAGAGAGAGAGAGAGCGAGAGCGAGAGCGAGAGAATGGGGGACAGGCAGGAAACGAAAACAAAACAAAAAAAAACCTAAAGATAACAAGACATGCAAAACAGTGAAATTACATTTATTTATTTTGACAAAAAAAAAACATTAATGCGATGCGCGATCAATGTTGTTGTTGTTGTTGTTGGCGCGCGCCAAACAAGAATACAAAAAAAAAGAAGAATAAGAAGAATCCAACAACAACAACAACAACAGTCAAACGCGAAACGAATGAGAACAAAATATGATTAAGAATTGCGCCAAAAAAACGAGACAGAGAGAGAGAGAGGGGACAAACATTCTGGGTGGGTGTGTGGGGTGTGTCTGTGTGTTCCAGAAAAACTTTTTCTTCTTCTATTTTTTTTGGCTGGGGCTGGGGCTGGGATTCCATCAACAACAACAACAACAGCCAAACGAACCAACGAAACAGAAACAGCCAAGAATATTCAACCAACCAGCCAGCCAGCCAAACAACAATGTTTGTACCAAGCCTGCCTCGTGGTGATGGCGATGATGATGATGCGGATGACGCCGATGATGATGTCGGTGATGATGTTTTTTCGTCGGTGGAATAAATATAAATTTTTTATATTCTTTTGTTTGTCTCCTCGTTTTCCACAGTGTGTCGTTGTGAGGAGAAAAAAAATTGTCAGAATTTTAGTTTTTAATATATCTTCCATTCTCTGGGTGTGTGTCTATCCATTGTTCGTTCCCCCCATTGTTTGTTCCAATTCTCCGCATCCTCCCACTCGTGCCTAATATACAAGAAGAATAAGAATAAGAAGCAAGAAAGCATCCCGAGCGAGAGAGAGCGAAAGGGGAGGGAGACAGAGACTAATTTTAATGGCAAAATGCAATACCCCAGTTTTTTTCCATCAAAGAAGAAGAAGAAGAAGAAGAATCCAACAAGAATCCCAAACAAGCAACGCGCACGAAAAACACGATTCCACTGGCATACACACTTGCACACACACACGCATGCATTGTGATTCTCATTTATTTTAATAGCAAAAAGAGTGTACAAGAAAAAAAAAAAGAATCAGAATTTGAAATTGGAAAAAACTGGAAACCATGGTTGGTTGTAGGAGTGGTGGTGGTGGTGGTTCCCAAAGATACAACAACAACATCAACAACAACATCAAAGCAAAAAAGAAAGAAAGAATCCCAAATGGTACGAGATTGGTAGAGAGGGAGAGGGAGAGGGAGCGATGCCAGTTTTGGAATTAAAATAATGTGAAATGAAACGCCCCCCGAACAAGAAGAATAAGAAGAAAAAGAAGTTGGAGCCAAGAAGAATCGCGGCCCCAACTCCAGAATGTACATCCACCAGTGTGTGTGCGTATGCACGAACAGTTAGTTGGATAATGGATGCATGGCACACCCCAGAGGCAGGCGTCCAACGCCCGGTCCAACTGATAATAATTGACAATCAACATCAACCACACACACACACTGGACACACAGAAGGCGTCGCCCCCTTTCTCCCCGAATATATTCATATTCACGGGAAATTAATGCCCAAGCATATTCTATTCTGGGCGGCCAACTTTCCAGAATAGTGGCGGTGGATGTGGACACGATGGACCATCATTATCGTCATCAACCAACCAAGGCGCCGGATTGCTTGGCGTCGGTGGGAGAGAACAATGGCGGCGTACCGTGGATGCATTTTTTTTGGTTCCGGATTCCTATTGATCTATTTATCTTGGGGAGAAAATGAAAGATACTATTGTATAGATAGGATGTGTGAGAGAGAGAATATTCCAGTTGTGCGTGTGTGTGTGTGTCATTATCAATGGTGTTCAGCTGAAAAGCTGAGACAATGGCGCCCAGAACAGCAAAAAAAAAAGAAGAAAATGGCGCCCGTAATATTATCGGGAATGGTTGCATCGAAATTGGACTTTTCTTTTCTTTTTTTCGAATAATTCTTCTTTGTCTGGGGCCCACCAAATGAATCCTGGCGACCAAAGAAGTTCCAGTGGGGGGAAAGGAAACAATATCATTTGCATTAAAATATCAAAGTGAAATATAAAATGGTAGCGAATCCCATCGTCCTCGATAATGATTGTAGCGAACCAAGCGAGAGAGAGGAAAAGAGCTAATACTTAGTATATGAATGGCTCCTTTTCATTTTTTTTGTTGTTGTTGCTCCCTCTTCCTTCTTCCTTCTGTAGCCGTCCAGTTACCGTGTATGCAAAGTAATCTTGGTCTTAGTCTTTGTTGTCAGAATCTTTGCCCAGAATATGCATATTCGGGCCGTATTTGGGCGGGAAAAATTTAATATTTAATTTCCAAATGTCCAGAACTTTTTGCTGGCCTCAAACTTGGCATCATTTTTCTTGGACCACTGACCGAGCGGAATGCCATCATCCGCCTGCCCATCAGTTTGAGCGCGCTCTAGTATGTTTAAACAGAGTACACCCACACCCACACTCCCACATAGCTTCCAAT
>JAOZJS010001318.1:0-11706 GCA_025882695.1 Amerodectes protonotaria | reverse complement strand
CCTTTTCAATCAAAGGGCCTATTCAAATTTGAAAATTGTTTGGTTACCTATGACGACATCTCTTGACAGGAGAGCAGAAATACAGCTTCGTCTCCTCCTTATAGTGCGTCTCGTCATCGAGTCAAATCATCACAATGAACCAATCAGAGGGGAAAACGGTTGTTATAGGCATCAAACATGCACAGACAAGTACTGGTTAAAGCTGATCGCTTTCCATAGTGCTATAGTGTGTCTCGGCATCAGGTTAAATCATCACCGGACCAATCAGAGAGAGGCAAATAGCTTCTTATCCTGTTTTAAAATACTTGATGGGCGGCATAAAAATGTTTGATGGGCCGCGCGTTGCTCACCCTTGCGTTACAATATGAAAAATGCTATAATAATGGATATTTTTTTCTTACTTTGAGCGGCCGGGAAAAATGCCGAGAGAGAGGTTGAATACCAGGAACTAGAGAGAATGAGACCATGAAAATCACTTGAAAAGTTTTCTCAAGATTCTGATTGAGATGCTGGGGGCAGAGGAGAGAGGGCAGTGTTCCAAAAACAAAAATGAAACCATAAAAAAACTCGAAAAAATGAGTATAACGCAAAAGTATAACTATGATATTCGAATCTGGATGGTGTGGATGTGTGGGTGCAATGGGAAAAGAGAAAGCGAGTATCATTAGAGAATCATTTATCAAGTAGACAGACCCAGTGTCAGTATTGGTTGGTTTGTTTTTGTGTGTTTGTTTTGTTTATTCTTTTTGTTCGTTTTGGTGAAAGACAGATCGACCAGAAACCAAACCAAACCGAATTGAAGGAATAACCAAGAAAAAAAGAAGAAAGTGAGAGAGAGAGGGAGGAAGTGAGAGGAAAAAAGGAAAAGGAAATCCAAATGCAGAAAGGAGAAAAAGTTTTCTCTTATTTCCCGATTCTTTTTCCGAATTATTTTCATTTATTTCTGTTTGCTGAAGGAATAAGATTAACTATTGCTCAACATGGTAATGATGGTCCAGAATGGTTGATTTTTCTTTCATCTTTTTTCGTGTATGTGGGTCGAAATGTTCCATTATTTCTTATCATGCTAATATTTTGTAATTCAGCCAACATTTCCTATGGGCGCTTGATTATGGAACACAATCGTATCATTCGTCTTTGATTGATTAGCAACGAAATGAGATAGAAGAAAAAAACAATTTTTGTATTCGATTCCAAACAATAAGAAGTGTTCTAATCAAGTTGGTTAACTTAAAATTCCTTGGACCCAAGGTTAAGTGATTATATCCTATGCACAAGAAACGCCCAATATAAATCGTGTGCGTCTGTGTGCATTCCTATGGTTTCAAAGAATTTATTGCTAGATGCTCGGAATCGTTTTGGTGTATGCAATCATTATATAATTAGATAAAATGTTATACAATACGAATCATTAAGGAATAGACCCTGGCTATATTAGCGAATTTGTTAGAGGGTTAACATTGGAAGATTATAACAGCAATACCATTCCTTGAATTGCCAGCCCAAAATCAATTCAAAAGAACAATACACAGTACATGACTGGTTTCATTGGCCGGTTCTCGTGATTTGCAACTGCTGTTGCCATTCTCTTGGCGCCTGAAACCCGATTGAGGCGATTCATAAAGCTCCAATCTTTATGAATGAATGGAATCATTATTCTGGATGGCTGCATGATTCGCTATTCTGGCTATTCATTTAGATTTTTTTTCTCTTTGTTTGTTATTTATTTTTCAGCCAAGATAATGGCTAGAATCATCATCATCAACAACATGGTGTGCATCCCACACACGCACACGAAGCAATTATTTCGGTCCAGAAGGTTCTATGCACCGAGGTTATCTCAAAGCGTTTGAAGCTTTCGAAGTCCAGTTGTGGACACAATGGATTGAAATCGGGATCTAGAATTCATTTCTGGTTTTATTTGAACAATTTAACCTCATCTGTTTTAAATTTCATATTCAGTAGGATTCTAGCATTCAAGTTTTTTTTGCTTCGTTCAATTCGTTCTGCAAACTTTATCCAATTTAATTCGTTTCAAATAATTCTAAACTATAGTTTTTCGAAGCTTAGAACATAATGTGTGTTGGAGAATAAAAATCTAGTCTAGAAACCACTCTAGAATTGCGGTGGAAGGGAAGAATTGCGGAAAATCATTATTATTATTATTATTTTTGTATAATTATTATTGCACTCTCAACGAACGAAATGAAAACCGGAGAATTCTAGTTTGGAAAAATGAGGCACGTTTCAACCATACAATTTTTAGGCTGCGTTTCCAACCAAATACAGAACGTAAAGAAGCCTGGCGAAAAAAATATCACAATGGTAATCATGATAATGGTGCTGTGGCGGTGTTGGTGAGAACTCCGCCGAAAAATCCGGTGGATTCTGAATGAAACAACAATAATAATCACCGACATAAACTTTTATTCTCACATCCTCTATCCCGTTTTCACTGTTTATTAACTATACTTTCTTAGTGTTTCTCACTTGTAACTTTTTTGCCCACAGAGCGTGATTCTAAGTGGCGAATAGAATTAAAATTCTGTACCGCCAAACGCAATAAGTTATATTAGGTGTTAGTGTGCGTGTGTAGCGGATAATAAAGTTGGAAACTTGGCCCAAAAATTTTATGAGTAAGCTAGATCAACAATGATCAAAATTAATTCCTAGCATGCTATTATGAACGTGTCCGATTCTGTAAGGAGCCCGGATATCTTTTGACTGGATAATTGGGATGGGTAACATTTTTTGAAAGTTATTTTATTGCGCCATCTAGTGTCGACAAAACCAACCTTTTAGATTTGAATTTCCCGAAAAAACCAAAAAGCTACACGTCAAAAATGGTGGTTGGAGAGAATTTAATTCTATATTTTAAAAAAATTATTATACAAAATTTTATTTATCAAAAAAAAAGTTAATGTACGAAAAGATACAAGTATAAAAATTCATCGAGAGTTTCAGTATAACAAGCAAAAAAAATGTTCAACATGTTTTTTTTTATTATGTACAGTTTTTTTCGGACAAAATCATCAACAGAAATTGCAGGCACACAGATATTAGAAGAAGTAATGTGCTGGTTGGTTCTGAAATTACAAGCAATAAATAAATGAATCGCGATCAAGAAAACCTATGGTTGATTGTTGAAAATTTCGCAAGTTTTTCGAAAAAAAGGACAACATTATATCGATTGATGACTGTGATCATACCACTTTGAATGATTCTGACCAGAATAAAACAGGCCACAGAATCGATATAAAACAAATAAATAGCGATAGAAGATACAATGCTGTATGCGGTAATGGCAGATGAGGAGCTGAGCTGAATATTGGACAATATGGACATTGATATGAACCACAAACATGGCATACGCTAAGATAATACAGATTTTGCGTGTGGAACATTGTTTCGTTGAAACGTTCTGCAAATGAAAAGAAAGAATTCGTTTATTTAATGAGCTATTACTATCCGATCGAAACAAACCTGGAGCATAATAATCATAAACTCTAATAGGAATGTAGCGTGTTAGGTTGGCCACCGGATACCATCGTTGAACGGTGAATGAAACACAAGTGTAACTGGTATCAAGCTATCAGAATCGGGAAAATCACTCGATTAAGATGTCAAGATTTCACAGACAAACATAAATACTTACATAATTGAAATACAAAACCACTTTACGCTCGAAATATCGTGCTTCTTTCAGATTATTGACGCTGGATGTTCGGATCATTAAATCTAGATCTTGTTGTTGTATGAAATAACCGGTGGGAATGGTCACTTCAAGCACAGCCATTCCAGAAGTTGGACTTTCTTGGGTGTGGATCCATCTTTGGCATGATTTAAAAGTGATATGCGAACTATTACGGCCGGTAAAAGTTGCTTGTACTTCCAAATCAAACGCCCGCATTGGTGGCTGTATTTGAAATTGGGGCCAATCAACACAATATTCCACATTCAACTGCACAATGGCCACACCGGATCCTTGAGCTTTGATGGTTACCGCTCCAAAAGCATTTGGTATATCGATTGATTGCATTTTGGAGATATTCTCCTCACTTATGCGGATCATTGAAGAGAAATTGTGCGAAGTTGGAGCTTCTATCGTTATTGTTATGTCGGTGACATCTCTTAATCGGTCTTTGTTAGAATATTCAATCAATGCATTCAATGCCATGATTGTATCTTCTGTGGTGGACCAACCGGAATCGTAGAGACGTTGAGTGTTGAGCCATTCAACAATTTCCTTTTGAATGAAGGCCTGCCTCTTGATATGAACTAATAGAGCGTAAGCAGTGGTGGCAACATTTGTACTATCAAAGCGATTAGGAAGGCGGGGTAATATGAATGGGCGGTTGTTTTCTACTTGAACACGAACAGGAGCAACGGGCTCTATACCCCAATATCGCATCCCACTAACTTCACGCATTCGCAGATGTAATATATTGAAGCCTTCAACAGCGTCCACTGATTCGACCAATGTAAGCGCATAAGTTACAATTGCCAACAGGTACGGATCTTCATTATCTTTGATCCGGTGTAACGATCTTTCCAGGAATCTTTGCGCTGATGTTCGAGCAGAGGTGGCCCGAGACTCTACCTCTCCACTGAGATCACGAACTTCGGCCAAAGTGATCAATACATGTGCTGTCAATGATATGCTTGAACCGGAAGTCATATTGGTTCTTCGATTTAGGGGTGTTTGCGAAGTAAATTCCATGAAAGATCCATCTGATTGCTGTTGCCGCAAAAGCCAATCCATAGCATTTCGGATAACTTTTGGGTCAATGAATAGGAAGTTTTCCCATTCTTGAAACGTAGACAAATGTAGAATGCGAGCACAGAAAGCAGTCATCCAAACCGATGGTGTTGGATTCCAACGGAACGCTCTGAACGATCCATCACGGTTTTGATAACTTAATTGACGTTGATAATCAATGTTCAGATATTTGAATGCTTCTTTCTCGATATTCGGTTTTCGTTGGCCAGTATAACGTAGATACAGTAATGTGTAAACATTTACCGCAAAACTAAACATACTTGGTTCGGAAGCATCGAATGGTTTGCGCAACATTGACGTCATATTCATCGGGATGGTTGGAAATGCTGGTCCAACAACATCGCCCACAACGGTTATTTGTGCCCGATTTGAACCAAACACATATCTTCGTTCTTTTCGGTAAGGAATGATCGGACTTTCCGTGACATTGGTTTCTAAATACTTGATCAAATAAGCGCCTTGAGACAAATCAAGAACTACAGATGTGTGAGTGTATTGCGGAATTCCGTCCGGCTCAACGTGGATAGTTTTGATCACCATATCTTTGGCAACTTGAGTTTTGGCCATCACCGTAACGTTTATGTCACCGATTCTGGTGGCCACGATTGGCATGTAGACAACTTTGGTCCGACTCGGATAAATCACGATCAAATGTTGATGTTGACCGAATGATGTTCGAGGATTATACGACTGTACACGGCCAAACGATTCAACGTGAACGAATTTATAATCCAACGATCGAGCCAATACTACCACAACTTCGATTTCATACGGTAAATAGTTGAAAATACTGATACGGATGCCGATCTGTTCACCAATCAAACAAGTGCTTGGCATTTCAACATTCATATAGAACGGGCGGACGCTGGAATACTTTAATTTTGTTTTCTGTATTCCTAATCCATGAGATTTGCTCATACCAAAGGCCGATATGATCCAATTGACGGGAGCATTTGGCACTGGAACTTTAAAAATATGATAACCAAGCGGGCCAATGAAAACATCTTTCCAAAGCCAACTGTTATCGTACAATCGTTGCAAACGATTGGTTCTGGTCATACGGAAATGGGCCATGTTGTAGACATCTTTTTCCCTGCAAGTTCCTTCATCAGTACCATCACGACAATCGGAACGGCCATCACATTGCTTGGAGAAATGATAACAACTACCATCCATGCATGGTAGCAATCCACGGGTACGATTACATTGATCCGGACGTCGAATGACGGTGGCATCGGTGAAAACAATAAGACCAGCATTCTGCAATGAAAGTAAAATGAAAAAAAATCAAGTAAAACCGAAATAAATCGTTCCAGAATGCACGATATTACCTCGAAAGTTCGATTGCTGTCGATTCCTAACGATGGTGATGGGAAGTAAAAGAAGCGATCCGACATACCAAAACGTGAATACCAACTATAGCTCAGGGAAACATTGTTCAATGGCAGTATATCATCAAAGCTGATCATTTTTTGCGAAACATGAGCATAGCTTAATTGATTATCGATATCGATCCCCATCAAATCTTTGTCCAAGGCGGACAATCCAATATAGGTTCCTGGTTGGGCGAATACTACCACTTCGATAGTGTCGCCAGTCTTGTCTTTCCGGTTGTTCAATGAAACAGTAAAATTATTCCGGGAAATTCCATCCACCGGAAATGATAATGAATCGGCGATTACTTCACCACCAGGAGCCAGATCATAAACAATAATGGTAGCACTGGGTGCCATTTCAGATGTTACTGTGAATGTGAATGTTTTCAACATTGATGTCATTTCCTCACGTCCGGCCACCAGAATGATTCCTTTGGATATAACCAAATAATTGAACAAATTTACATAATAATTGGTCCGAACATGAAATATTATGTACTGTCCCACGGTCGGTCTTTGGGTGCTGGTAGAAATTTGTATCAAACGTTGATTAGGAGAATAAGTAGCATAAACTCTTAACTCTTGAGATTTGATAGTAACATCGTAGATATCTTTGAAGAATGCTTCCATGGTTATATAATCCACTTGATTCAATGTTTGAATATTTTTAGCAAATTGCTTTTGGAGATTAACCCTGATCTCCCACAAGCCATATTCATTTCTGGACATGGGTATCTCTTCCGGATCCAATTCTGTTGTGGGACCATTTTTCCTATGAACCCGAGCACGAACTTCTATTCGGTCCGAATACTTGTAATCACGCTTAACTGGTGAGCCGTCCGAATGGGACAAAACAGCATAAGCTTTGAAAGGCATGGGTGGTTTGAAAACTTGTGGATTTGGTCCCAAAAACCGCAATCGAAGTTTGGAATTGAAAATATAAGCTTTAGCGTAGCCAGAATGGATCAAATTCAGGAAACGCTCTCCAACGAACGCTGTGACAGTGAGCATGGCACCATCCACTGGTGTATTTTTGGCCAATTGTGATACAATTTCCGACATTGGCCACCTGAATTCGTAGTATCCATCGAACTGTAGATGTAAAGAGAAAAGAATATATTCAAACAAGGTCATCAATTATCGAATTATCGACACAATTATTTATAATCATATAATAATCATCTTAATGTTCTCAAACGCACGTAGGGTTCCGTAGTTTCAATAGCTGGACGATCATAATAGTTGAGATTGGTTTGACGATTATTTTGATAAGTGGATGGAAGAACAAGAGTGTAAAGTATGGTAAGGTTACCGACCACTGGTACACCGGAAGTGAAACTAGTTAATGGAGATTGAAAATCAAGAATTATGAATAATATTGGTCAAAAAGGTGACGATAATATGAAAACTTACTTGGCCATTACCGAGCCTCTTATGAAGGTGTCGGTTTCCCGAAAGAATGCTGGCATCGAAACATTCACTTCAAAACGAGTTTGATCTGTAAATTGAACAAAATTGATCAATCATTAGTTTATGATGTTGAATGGTGGTTGATGCACATACAGAATTCTTCAACAGCAAAGTGTTTCTCTTCCACCTGGCCTTGGGCAACAACACGAATTGTCCAATTTTGTCCATAAACTGGTTGCTGAGAAAGTGGATACTCCAAGCTGACGGCACCTGATCATAAGGAAGCAGAACAATTTTCATGGAAAAATCAGAATTGTTTTGTTAACACGAATCGCTAAACATAGACTTTCGAGATTCCTCGAATTGCTTCAAAATTGCTGATTTAGGCATTGAATTTTGCGCCATTTGATGTTTGAAATAAGCGCCCTGTAGTTTATTGACAGCCCACAGACATAAAATTAACACCGGACGTAGGAAAAGGGGCTACAAAAGAGCTAATTTTTTTTCTCCGTTTTAGACAAAGTTGGTACTTATCAAAAATAAACGGCGGTCTCCTACATTTCTGCAGCTTCTGCGCTTTATTTTCCTTTTTGAATACTAACAATTAGCGCGAAAGTTTTTCCGCGTCCAACAATAAATCAAGCTAAGCGAGCGCATATAACATACCAAGATTAGTCTGTCGGGATAACCATCGACGCATGATATGTCCACGCGGATCAAGCATATAAATATCAATAGCATCCACGAATGATTTCAGATCCGTGGTGATGGGCATTGCACGAAAACGAACGGTTTGTCCTTGCATATACATTGGTTTATCGGTGGTTATGAATATGGTCATAAAACGTTGTTCAAATTCCAGAATAGTTTCATTATGGAAAACATTTCCACCAAAATATTCATTGACATTGCCTTCGATCCACAGTTTGTATGTTCCCGGTAATGAAGTGATCGGCATACGCAACAATAGTGTTTCCGGTATGCTTTCTTTGCATGATTGCACTGCAGCTGATAGCTCAGCACCATCCCTTTTCAACGAAGCTCGTACATTGATCGGGGACTTACTCCGATAAATGGTCACCAAAATACGATACACCTGACCAGGACGAACTATGCGCGAGGCTACAATGAAATAAGATCTGTAGGAATAAAGATTGAATTAGAATAAATAGTTTCATTTCAATAGAACGTTAAGGATGTGAGTTTTCTAATCATTATGCTAGGCACACACACATCCATTCTGGACCACTGATTTCGAAGAATTTCAAGCGGTCAAAACGGTCATTCAAATGGAATCCATATCAATAGAATATCCAAATGGGAAGTTGAATAGAACCGGAGATTTGATACTAAACGATTTGCTTTTTATTATTGAAACTAGCTAGCTTTGTCGTTTGACTCTAGTGGTGATTCACTAACGGTTCCATGTTTCGATTTTCAATTTTCGGAACACAAAAGAATCGAAATTGAATCGCGGTGAATAGGCGAGCAAAATTTATGTAAAGCCAGTTCAGAATCGTGAAAGCTAAGCACCAAAAAACGCATCACTGATCGATCCCTGAACAATCCTAATGATGATTCTCGAGCCATAATAATTAATATTAATGTTATGTAATGTTCTTGCTCTTGTTCTTTGTTTGAAAAATCAACCTTAACACCCAAGAGTCTGATTGATATTCAGCTAGAAAAAAATTGGTACGTGTTTGGTTTGGTATGTTTGAGGATCAACCAAGCCAACAGAATCGGCCACAAAACAGACCACCACTCACGGTGGGGTCCCCAGAACGGCCCAAGCCTTGTGTGTAACACCGAAATAAGCTAGGATGCGTATTATGCACGCAAGAATAGGTTGACAGAGTTTTCCGGGAGAAAGTGCTAGGATGAAAAACAGCTTCCATAATGCGTGACAAGAGAGTGGGATACTAGCGGTGGTACTTCTTTTTTTACCAGGGATTCTGAACCATTTATTCAGAATGTTTCCAATGTTATGAGCACACTCACACCCGAAAACCCTGGATTCCATCTGTAGATACAATGGATAATGGAGAAGCGTTGGAGCAAATCGTTTTGGTCTATTATTCAGGGGGATGGCCGTCTTCTTGGCGGTATTTTCCGCCCACCCGAAAGGCATGAATCATGTTCTCCGAGTCCGAGAACACACGCACAAAAGTGTCCAATTAGAAACTTACTAAAAGCTGAAGCTAAGAACCTGAGAAACAAACAATCCTGAATCCTGGAATACTTATGAAAAAAGGTCCCAAGTGTATTTTTGATTCCTTCGATCTTTAGGTTCGGGTGTCAAATGGCCACGGCTAAACACGTGGCACCATCGAACATCGGCAATATTAAAACAAAATCCTAGCAAAACTACATTCATTTTATTAAGGAATATACTGACAATGATGAATCTCTTGGAACATGCAACGTGAACATTTTGCTAATGAGAATTCCTATTCTCTCTTCCTCTTCCTATATTGAGTTGGAGAGAGAATAAGCATCTAAAATTAAATAATATTTAATATAAATCTAGATTTATCAAAATATGAGAATATATTTCGGTTGAATGGATCGTTGATTTGGATTCCATTCGATTCGTATCATTCATTCGTGAAAAAAGATTCGAAGTGTGTGATCCCCATCGGGGAAATACATGCATGGTTGAACTGATGGCAATTTTGGAACACCTATGGGATGCACAAATTGCTGTTGGGCATCCCGGGCAGCGTAACCTAGCATGTATCCTGACGCATTATGCAAATGATTTTTCCAAGAAAAAAAAGGTAAAATAGGAATGTTTAATATAACTTACGGTTCCGGCAAGATGAGATCACTATTAATGTCATTATTATTTAAATTATTTGTCATAATTATATTTGAATCCGGTGGAAACGGTTGCGGTGGTTGTGGTTGGGCAGAAAACTGTTGTGCATTAACCGGCAAAAACGGCGGTAATGTTAGAAAAGCGGCGACTATAAATATCATGATTTGCGAGAATGATGACATTCCGAACATGTCCGTTCGGATCATGGATTCTGGTCGATCCATTTTCTTGTTGTGTGTGCGAATGGAAATGGCGATGATCCTTCGGTGATCGATTGATGGATCCACCATGTTCACAGTGTTTAGCGAACGGAATCGAAAACGTATAAAGGTTCTAACATTTCTGGTAGAATGTTTGACAGGTTGGATGTTGTTGTTGTTGTTGTATCTTCAGCGAACCGAAAACAAATCAGCGCAGCGATTTTATTTTTAGCTTAAGATTTCAGGCCTAGAAATGCGGGAAAAAATCAATTTTCACTTATCAAACTAGTTTCTTTTCAAATATTGATTGATTATGATTATCAACCAGTGAAAAATTCATATTTTTTATACCAAAACCCAGATACAAATGCACAGCAGGGATAAGGTCGGGTAGGGTATCAGAGGATTTGGTGGCTATTGATGATCGAACTCTCGGCAACAACATAACCACAAAAGTCTTTCAAACTTCGTGCCAGTGGAACCGTAATCAAGGACCATGAACTTTTTTTTACCCTAATAAACTCCTTTTTTTTCGGGCCTGTAGCAGCCGCTGGCAAGGCAGTTGATTAGATCAAAGCGCGTAAATGATTTTCATCTGTGTGTTCCAAAACTCTATTCAAATTTCAAGTGGACCTTTGATTCGTTTTGTTCAGTTATACACTGAGTGAAAAACCTCTCGCTCTTTCTATTGATTTGGGCACGGTGATTTGTACACCTTGGGCCAGGTTTGAAATAGAAAATAATCAAAAACCATTATTCAATGGTGTTTGCTCACCAAAACAGAAAGAAAAGGTGTCTGCAAAGGTAGCTGCTAAGCAATGTGCGCAGCGGCTAAAGTCAATTGGGCTTCCCTATTATCCGGCACCGTTTGGAACGACCGTCAAACAAAACCGTCGCAACCAGCAACAGCCCACCACTGCTGCCTTATTCACCACCTTTTTTTTATTTTTGTTGATTAAGACTCGGTGTTGACCTGAACATTGAGGACAAAATACATTCATTGGTAGCGGAAGTAGTAAACGTCGGATAATAGTGACAGTTCACGCTCATACTCACACACACCCTGTTTCAAAAGCTGAAATGGCCAGAAAATGAGCGTACTGGTGGAACTGAAAAAAA
>JAOZJS010001317.1:0-11721 GCA_025882695.1 Amerodectes protonotaria | reverse complement strand
TCTACCAGCCACATAACACATAATCTATCCATAACCACACCATAGACCAGGGTTGCCCAACCAAATTCAAATTCAATTCATCTAAAAAAAATGAAGCAAATTTTCAATCAAAGGCGGCGCACCAATTCGCACCTATTTTGCCCTAGCTTGTTGTTGTTGGTACACAACCTCCAATCGAATGGCCGACGGTGGTGGTGGGTTTGGCCTAAAACACCAATCATCGCTATCATCGTATTGTTACACTATAACTAGTTACACTATAAAGAGCCCAGTCAAGTCAAGCTTTGCTACGATGATTGTCGTGAGCTCACGAGCTACGATTATGCTCCTCCCATTATTTGTACTGTTTCTGTTCAACCAATTTTGAACTTGGTTTTGAAGGGATGTGGCTGGCTTGACCAGCGAGCGAACACCAAGGGCAAGCTTGGGGAAGCTCGCATCTGATTGGTCAAGCGCGATACAGCATGTGAGAGCCTGAGTGAGTGAGTGTCCGTCTGTAGGTGTGTGTGCGTGTCTGCATCAGCATTATAGTATTAGTATTATTAGTGACCACAACCATCATCCAATCATGAAGGAGCTAGCGATGAATGCCAATGCCTATAATGCCCACACTGCCTACAATTGCTCGCTGGGATCTCTCGGGGGTTGGGCTACGCTGTTCTGTTCTGTTCAGAGATCTTTCCAAACGTGCACACACACACAGAGACGTGGAAAGCGTGGTGCAGCAGGCACACCACCAGCAGCAGCAAAAAAAAAATTAGGAACAAGTGTGTGTGTGTGATCCAAAAAAACCAAAAACCGAGCCAGAGCCAGAGCGCCAGGTCATTGGAAACGAGAGAGCGAGAGAGAGAAAAAAAAATTTTTTTTTTGGTTTTTTTTAATACACCGCGAAAAATAACCAGAAAAAAACCATCATCATCACCACAGATAAGATTAAGGATTTTGGCTTTTTTTTCTGGATGGCTGGTTGGTTAGGTTAGATTGGTTTGGTTTTCTGGTTCACCACCACCACCATCAAATCATCATCACCATCAATCTAGCCGATGCTTGAAAGCTTTCGATTATATTTCACACATCGAATCCTAAATCTTTGCGAGCGAATAAGCTGCTGAGCGAAACGATACGCGACCGATCGACCGACCAACCAACCAGAGATGAGATGATCCAAAGGCCGCGCGCGCTTTAAGCGATCGCGATCATCCAGAGCCAAGCCAGAGAGCCACCACACACACACACATATTATCCGACAATCTGGCGAAACGACGACGACGACGATAACACGACGAGGTTTTTTTTATATATTTAGTATTGAAATACCAAAAATACAAAATCAAAGATAAATGCACCAACCACCAGCTTTTGCACCAGGCAGACTGAATCAATTCGGGTACGAACAATCTTATAGCATAAGCAATAAGCACAAGCAGCAGCAAGCCTGTGTAGCAATCCGAAATCCAAAAATCCAGGGTCCAAAGATTGTGTGTGTGTGTGACATGATCACATCCAATCTGGCATCAATCTTGTATCAATCCACATCCACACACACGGATGATCATCGTGATCCTGATCTCATCGTTTCATCGGGCCCAAACAACCGGAGTATAACCAGAATCCCCAAGATCTTGGGAAGCCAATCCAGGATTCTAGATTGAGGTTTAGGATTTAGGATTCGGATTTCGGACAGATTATCTTCGACTTCGGTAATCCGGATCCCGGATCCTTGCGGATTCGTGGTGCGTGCAGCACGAGCGTGCGTGCGTGCTTGTTATCCAACCAGTTATAGACATCAAGAAACTTAACCACCACCACCAGCAGGATCTGTGTGGTTAGCAACAAGATTAGATTTTCATTTTTTTTGGGTTTAGATTGATCAACACACACACACACGTCCCCACATTCTCTCTGCATTTTGCGAATGTTTACGCCAATGGCTGATAATGTGATATACAAATTAAATAATAATAATAATCCTCTTCAAAAAACCTAGCCTAACCTAAATCTTCGACACGGAACGGAACGGAACAAACGGAACCTAATCTAACTTTTATTTTGGGATTACCAGAATACCACTCTTCCAATTCAGGATCGGTTCGAAATCATCGGCGATAATCCTTTTTTAATGTTCGTTGTTTCAAAAAAACCGCGAAAAACAACGAACATTAAAATAAAAGCCAACCTAAAGTGGATGGGAAACCTGAAACTGATCTTTTGCTTCTTCTTCTTCTTCTTAAAAAAAACCAGAAAACTAAATCCTCAAGTGTTATCGTTTAGCACATTCTCCAAGATAAGTTCTGATTCGACGACGAAGACGACGATCAACAACCGCACACACACACAATCTTTGTATCTGGCCGAAAAAAAACTACCGAAAATCGATAATCTTTGGTTTGTGTTTTTCTTTTTCTTCGTTGTGTTGTGTGTTTGGTATAGCTTCGATGGATGATGGAATTCATCGAATGCTGCTGAGCTAGTTAGCCAGATTTCCATCGGATGATCACCATCACCATCATCATCAACAACAACACCGACGACGACTGCGACGACGATGATCATACCATGAACCAAACACCGTAGACCGTTGGCAACAAGAATTATCCCTCCAAAGCATACTTTGGCTGATGTATATTTGGTTAGCTGGTTGGTTGGTTGTGAAATTCGCGCGTGAACAAGATTTGGCGATTGTCAGATCTTTAGCCATCGCGCATTGGAGAAAAAAAGTACTGAAATTTTGTACCAAAAGTAAGAGCACAAGAAGCTTATGCAAGACCAAGAAGAAGAAGAGTGCAATCAACCAACACCAAATGCCCGAATCTCAGATTTCTCTGTCCGATAGAACATGATGATGATGATGATGAAAATAAAGAAATCAACATCATTCACTTGCACATCAACCAACCATCCATCCAGGCCCTTAAAACCAACAAAACAGATCAAAAGATATCATCACACACACACACACACAGAACCTCGAAATCCCGCCATATACTTTTGTGTGTGTGCGCGCGGGGCGCCATCATGCGTCCGGCCGGCCTCCTTTTTGGGATAAGATCTTCCCATCTTTCCCTTCGCTCCTCCCCTAGCCCCGCCTCTCCCGCCCTCTCTCGCTGCAAGAATGATCATCATCATCATCATAACTGGAAACACACAAAATATGACGACGATCATGACGCTGATGATGATGATGATCATCATCATAATGATTGACCGTCAAAATCGGATGCCGGATTCCCACCAATCATCAACATCATCTTTCAGTAAATGGCATCATCTCTTTTCGAGATTTGTTACATTCGTTTACACACACTCGCACAAAAACTTCCACACAATGAAATCCATTTCATCTTATTTCTGCTACATCTACTGCTTAATTCAAAGGAAAATTTTTTTTTCGCTACAAAAAAAGTATCATTATCATCATCATCATCATTACAAAGATGGTAATAACTCGCATTGCACCATTTAACCAAAATGGATACAGCACACTTTCATCGTTTCGGAAATGCACACAATTCAATTTAATGTGTGTTGTTTTTAAAAAAAAAAAATCAAATTCAACAAAAACAAACAAGATACAAGATATTTAAGGAAATCCACATGTTGGCCACCACCAAACACTTGAACTAAAAAACCAAATCAGGCATCGCGCAAAGCAAAGCAGAGCAGAGCAAAACTGATTCACACACTCGACTCGCACACCACCATATTGGCAAACATAGGCCAAGGTTCCGTTTTTTTTTTGATTTGACCATATTTGTCCGCATCTCGCTTTCGCTCGCTCTTGATCTCTCTTCCCGTTACGAATAATCTCCTCTCCCTTCTTCATTAGCGCGTACACACACCTTAACCACAGAAGGAACAAGAGCTAGATTTACAGAGAAGAGAAGAGAAGAGCAAATCTTGAATCCAAAATCCCCGAAATCCCCAAAATCCGAGAAAACAACAACAAAAACAAAAAAACAATTTGCCAAAAAGTCAACAACTTGACCATGGAACACACCACACACACCACACACACATACAAATGATCCACAACAACAATGGCGGAACAACACAGATCTTTTTATAGTTCGTTTTCAACCATTATTCTCGCTCCATCCCATTCAATTCACATTGGACACTTATTCATTCACCAGAAGACGCGGTTTTCGCGCTAACCATCTCGCTCGATGGCTCGCTCGTTCGCTCGAATTTTGCGAGGGCGAAAAGCACCATCACCATTTTCACTTTCACTATTCATATTTCCAAGAGAGATAATCCAAGGTCCACGCACACACCGAAAAAAGATTATAAATTGCATAAATTGTTCGTACACACACACTCGCACACAAAAGATATTGTTGTTGTTGTTGTGTGTTGTTACTATATAAATCTCTTTGGAGAAAATATCATTAGCGAAAAATCCCACCACCATGCCAGTGTGCACCTTGTCTTGTCTTGTTGTTGTTGTTGCTGAAAACGATCCAACAACAACAATAAGCGATCCAAAATCAAATACAATACAAATTAGATTTTCCCAAAAAAAGATCAAGTTCGCGGAACATTCCTTAGACCTTGTGGTTTGCCCTGGTGGCTCCATCATGACCACAGAGAGAGCGAGCTAATCCGCTCCAGCGGCTTAAGCGTCTTAAGCCAAGCCAAGCCAAGCCCCCCCTGCTGTCAATACATCCATGTTCGAGATTAATCTCAGATGGATCTAATATTGGATTCCCCCATCATCACCATGTTGTTATATCCTTACACCGCACCGCACCATTTCGGATCATTAATCATCATAACACGGCGCGCGCCATCGACAACAACAACAACAAAAAAAAATAGAGAAAAAAAAATTAAACAACAACAACAACAACCATAACAATTGCTGTAGCTTTAATAATAATAATAATAACAACAACACGAGAAGCAACCTTAGCAAGCCCCAAATGATAAATGTGGATGCAGATCAAACATCGAAGCAAATACACACACATGCAACAGGTAACAATTATCATCTTGTCAGCTCTGGCTCGCTCAATTTCTCGTAAAATGAATAAATTTACGTATCAATCATCGTCGTATGAACAGGACAAGTGGTTGGTTGGTTGGTTGGTGGCGTAGAGTTAAGAAAACTAACTAAATCAAATTTAGATACAAACACACACACACGCACATCAATGCATACAATTTAGCAAAATAATACAAATGATTATATTGACAAATTGATGTATCTCTCGTGTTTGTTCCCAACAACAAAGTTGTCAGTGTTGTTGTTATTGTTGCATCAAGTTGTCCTGGAACGAATTGGACAAGAGTCCGATACATGATGATGATGGATCGTAAAAATCTAACCCGAAAACTAAAAAAAAACAACACTAAAAACACACACTCAGATAATACTGCTGTTGTCCAATCGAAATTAACGGACAAATTGTCTCAAAATCGAAATTCGATTGAATTTAGATTGATTGATTGTCGATGTAATTGTGTGTTGCACAATTTATCATCATCAATCCAAAATTTGAACAATGTAGTATATTAGATCATGGATTTAGAGTGATTTGATTTTTGGCGCCAAAATTATTGAGAAAAATTTGAAAAAGTACAATTTATATACTGCAAGTATAAGTAAAATACTTGCAAAGTATAAAAAAATCGAAAATTTTTCCCTTAGGCGCCGTCACAACCAATAGGCCAATAGGAGTGTTTTGTCGAATCAGAAAGCATGGATACCATTATCGTCATCGACTTGGACGTTGTCAGCGATCGGCGAGCCAAGACGGCGGACCAATACTACCGTCGTGCCTGAACGCTGAATGCGGAATGAACTTTCAACAAAAAACAAGAGGTCTTATATACTAAAAAAAATGCGAAATATTTGACGACTTGAGTTCAAAATATGATTTGTGAACGACCATTACATTGATGACTTGAGGTTAAACTTTTGCATTGGCCATAGCGTTACTCATTATCAATTGCCTCTGAATCATTGTCATCATCATTGTAAATTTTCACGTCTCATTTTTGTATAAAAGCGTCTTCTGTTTTTTGTTAAAGTCATTCATTTGTACCAAGTCGACCAGTCAAGCCAATGGAAGTGTTTTGAAAAAACAGAAACACACACATCGAAACTATCATCACACACCAGCAATATGGCATATTATATCAAGTTTCAAATGGATATGATTTTCGGCGCCAAAATTATTGAGAAAAAATTCAAAAAAGTACCATTCATACCTTGCACGCATGTCAGTAGAGTACTTTCAAAGTGTTAAAAAAAATCCCGGTAAACTTGTCTCTCGCCTCTTTTGACTTTGACTTGTTGCTTGTGATAGGCAGGCGGCCAGTAGTCAGACTCGCGAGGTTGGATCGAAAATTTTTCGAGAAAATCGACGGTTTGATTTTAGGCGCCAAAATCATAATGAACAAATTCAAAAAAGTACAATTCATACACTGGTGAGTATGTCAGTAAAGTACTTTCAAAGTGTAAAAGAAATCAAAAATGCTTTTCCTTTGGCAGGCGGCCAGTAGTCAGACCCGTGAGGTCGGGTCAAAAAATGGAAAGCAACAAGTGACTCCAATCGACGGTTTGATTTTAGGCGCCAAAATCATAATGAACAAATTCAAAAAAGTACAATTCATACATTGACAGTATGTCAGTAAAGTACTTTCAAAGTGTAAAAAAATCCAATTTTTCCTTGGGCAGAACGGTTTGATTTTAGGCGCCAAAATCATTATGAACAAATTCAAAAAAGTACAATTCATACACTGCAAGTATACAAGTGAAATACTTGCAAAGTATAAAAAAATCGAAAATTTTTTCGTTTTGGCCAGCCAAGCCAATGGGAGTGTTTTTTAGAATCAGAAACACACACAACTGAACTATTATCACCGAACAGCTGCTAAACTTGCAACTTGGAATACAATCACTCACACACACACACACAGACACTTGTTTTTTGATGGATAAGATTGATAAAAAGATAGAGTGAATCCCAGAACAATAGTAGTTCAGCCAATGGCCAACCAACTAGGTTGCTTGAATAGCTAAGTGGAGGAGGAGGAGGAGGAACTCGCTTCGTGCCACGCCTTTGCTCGAAACATTGGCATTATCAAGATAACCTTACAATAAGAGAACGCAACACAAGCAAGGTGCGTCAAAGAACCGCCGTTGCCGCCAACGAACGATGTTCGGTTGATGATGATGATGATGATTCTGGCCAACCATCACCACCACCACCACCATGAAATAACATCGTTTAGGCAAAGATGGACAAATAGATAACAAACAAACAAACCAACACACGGTCGTCCTTTATGAAAAGGAAGATTATCGAAGCTTCGAAAACAAAAAAACGTTCTTTTTCGAACGCTGCTTTATTTTTGTTCTTACAATCGGGCTCGCCGATGAAACAACACAGACAAAGACAATCTAAAGGAAACAATCATCTCGTTGCACACAATGCTCTTGTTGGCCATTCTTAGATAATAATAATACAAAAACAAAAACAAAACACAGAACATCGGGCCAACGGACATCTCAATTATCATCATCGACATCGAGAGCGCTCTGGAACAAAATTTTTTGAAAAAAAATATGAAAATTTTCCAACATTTAGATCAAGATATTTCTGGTCAACTAAACACAGGCACAAGCACAGGCACACACGCAGAGAGACAAGGCCGTTGATTGGCCAAAATTCAAAACTCTTCCCTCAAAGCTCGCGCGCGCGCGAAATTTGAATCGGCTAATGAGCTTCTTTTATTTTCTGGCTTCAACATCATGTTCCTCAAGAATCATCATCATACTAATTGGCGCCTAAAAGCATTTTGCATATTATTTTGTGTCCACAAAAGAGACAAAAGACAATCTTCAAGAAGCTTTGTGTCGTCGTGTGTACCGACAATATAAAAACAAAACCGCCAATCATCATCATCGACATCCAACAACAACAAAACGCGAGACATCATCATCATCATCTTAATAATCAATTGTGCTGATTTCCTCCGCCACCAAACCAACCAACCATCTTGCTTGCTTGCCATCCATCCATCGATTGAATATCAGTGGTGAACCATCACCATCACCACCATCGCCGCCACCACCACCAGTTAAACACATCATCATCATCATAATAATAACAACATGAATAACTAGCTGATAATCATCATCGACAATGGTCCACAACCACCACACCACAATGGTTGCCATCATCATCATCATCGAAGGTCGCCCAAAAATAAGCGCTCGCGCTCGCAATGATACTTGTACTTCGTCTTCGTCTTATTATTCTTCTTCTTGTTGTTTCGTGAAGTATCGTATCGTATCGTATCGTATCGTATCGTTAAAGTTTGGATATCTATTTAGGAAGAAAGTGCTCACACAACACACTGGTTGAAGGAATCAGATTTCGCGTTCAATTGTTTTCTCGCTCGCTCGCCAATGTCCAAAGAGTTGATGATAATGATCATCATCATCATCATCATCATCAATGAACATCGGAAAGCTTCGACGCAAAATGCTTCTTCAGTAGACATTGTCCATCTCTATATTTTGTAGTGTTTTTGGACTGGACACACACACACTTAGACACTTAGCATAGTCCATATAATCAGATTGAAATCTCGCGCGCGCGTTGTTGTTGTTGTTGTGGCCGAAAATGGACACGCGAAGCCACAACAACAACCATCAACCATCAACCGCCATCAAGCAGTTGATTTTGATATTTGGCCAAATGGAAATCGAACATAGAACGAAACGAAACGAAATGGAAGACAAGACAAGGTTAGACTCCTTTTGTTCTAAGGATTTTTTTTTCTTCTTCTTCTTCATCGTCATCATCGTCTTCGTCTTCGTCGATTTTCGATGTTCAGATTGTTGCTCCAAAAGAACTGATAACTGAATATTAACAATAATCATAACAACAACAACAATACTAGAACAAATAGGCAAAAAAATTATTTATTCAGAATACAAAACAAAACAATCCATCCGTGCTGCTGCTGCTCTTCCTGTTGACCATGATCCACATATAAAATTGCATGCAAATCAGATTTAGCCAAAGAAGAAGAAGAACAATCAGCGAGCCTTTTCATAAATGACGTGCGCCTCCAAGATCAATCAATAGATAGGCGGGCCGTCAATTCAAAGATAATCCAAGCGGGACTTTCAAAAAAAAATAATAATTAGTCACTCCATAACTGCCATCACTCGCTCATCACACATCAAGGCTGAACCCAAAAAATTTGAAAAAAAATTCACCGGGCGCCATCATCTTGAAACACACGCCCACCCCCATCACATACACACCTACAACCTGCACACTTACACCAACCGGGCGCGAAACCTAAAAATTTCAAAATTTCCAGCGCGCACACACACTATTACACAATCCATCCACACACATTTACAACAAAATTGGATCAACCAACACACCAAGTACGGGCGCCATGTGCCATGCATGTTCCATGTTCCATCAGCAGCAACAACGGCAATGGCAACAACAATAATAACCACAACAATAACAATATTGTCAGATAATAGATATACGGATGGGGATGATTGGGGAGCCATTTTTGATTCATCAAACACACACACAAATACTACAAGTCGCCTTCGCTCCCTCTCCCTCTCCCGTTCATTCAGTCATTCATTCATTGAATCAATCATTCCATTCCATTGCTCCCATTTGTGGATTGGTGGATGTGGTGGTGGTGGATGCCTAATCTGTTTTCTACATTTATTATTATTATTTTCACAAACAAACAATCCCAAAAAAAAACTAAAACTAAAACTAAACTAAAACTAAATAGTTATAAATTGACACATCTGAACCACAACCGCCACCGACATCGTTTTCGATCAGCAACAACAACAACACAATTTGAAAACGATCTGGAAATATCACTTGAATGTCCTTGGAATGTCATATTCAATCATCATCATCATCATCATCATCATCATCGTCGTCATCCAACAAGTCCGCGCGAAAAAAATAGCAAACTCCGAATAACTCGAATGGCGGGCTAACCACAATCAATCCTCTCGCTCATAAATGTGTGCGATCAAATCAAACGGGAATTTCGTAACACAAACAGGACACTCCCATTTCACATTAGCCCAAAAATATCATCAAACACACACACTGTTGCATAATCTCTCTCGCTCGCTCTCTCAATCGTTCATTGGATTGGTTAATTGTCCAGAACAAATTTTCGGTTCAAATCCAAGTTTGATAAAATTATGATTGATATTCACATATTCACATATTGTCTTTTGGATTCGATTCGGTTAGACCAGGTTAGGTAAAGCCAAGTCAGGTCAGATCAGGTCGTCAGGTCAGGTTGGACCTGATTTGCGACCGACCGACCGACCGGAATCCATCCATAAAACACACACACAATCACTTGCTTACAAGGAAAGAAAAATTGTCCAACATCACCATCACCACTGTCAAACATCTTTGCTGTTTGTCCATGGTACCACACACCAAGAAAAACAAAACAAAGCAGAAATCAAGACATCCACACACACACACACGAGGAGCATCTATTTTTAATATGAAAATTTTTATCGTTCACGGGTGTCCACAAAAAAAAAGATGTCCAAAGATGATGATGATGATTTTGTTTTTACAATCCTCATCAAAACTTTCGCTTGGTTCATCACCACCATCAACCGCATCATCTTATCCTTGTTGCCGTGACAATCGTAAAATACCGACCGAAGACGAGCGCGCGCGCCAGCCAGCCAGCCACTTGGACAAAGACACAATTAAGAATCACCATCAAGAATATATATAAATGCGGTGAAAGTGTGGTGGTGGTATAATCAATTTCACAAACCCCAAAGACAAAGATGATGGGGATGAACATCTCTCGTAAATCTCTGCCGCGCGCGTCAAGCAGCGATGATCCTCCTCCTTGTTTTCTCCGTCTTCTTCTTCATCTTCCTACCAGCAATAGTGTCATTGACCAAACCCTTTTCGCTTGCCTGCTTGCTTGCTTGCTCGTGTCTGTTGTCAGCATGCTGCACAGTCTCAATCCACCAATACGATTATCGTTTGATTTCAGCTCCTCCTCCTCCTACTTGTCCTCATCATAATCGCCTTCATAATCGAATTATATTAATTTTTGGGTAGCCAGCACAATCAATCACTAAGCTCCGCCTTCTTTTTGCCCTTCATAACCAATTATGAAAACCCATAGCCTAACGACGTTAGCCAATAGCACAAGCTCAATATCAATCATCCACTAGTTTCAGCTCTTTGCGCTAGCGCTTTCTGCTTCCAAAACAAGATCATCCGCCCACCAATTATGTATGTGTGTGTGTGTGCGCGCGTGTGTAAGCATGCAAAAGGTGGTAGACCACCTTCACCATCATCATCATACACACATATATCAATCAATCAATATTTGAAACTCATAGAGATCATGGTGGATCCGCACACACCCACATATACACGCCTACCTCCCACCACCGCCAACACCCACACATTTATATCCAATCCAATTCAATCTTGGTGGCCAACTAGGAAAGCAAGAGGAAGAGAGAGCTGCTGAGCGCGATCCAAGATTGCGGAACAAAAATGGAATTTGTTGGCTTGCTTGCTTGTCTTCCCCCATTTTCTCGTTTTCCCCTCTTTCATTTTCTCTCCCCTTTCATTTTCTTTCCCCCTCTTCATTTTCTGCTTCCCACTCCACACTCGTCTAACCACTACGATCAATTCTACAAGGTATTATATT
>JAOZJS010001316.1:0-11725 GCA_025882695.1 Amerodectes protonotaria | reverse complement strand
TCCCCCTCCTCCTTCTGGATCCTTCCTTTCCCCCCACGCCCAAGTCGGAGCCGCAGGATCCCTACGGGGATCCCCATAGTGTATTCTTCCTGATGATGATGATGAATTTTTTTTCTGGTCACCATCAACATCAAAAACATCAACGCGAACGGATCTCGGATCATTATCATATATCCACGATCATCGTATGGCAGCCAAGAAAACGAAAGAAAGAAAAATCTTGGCGGGCGCCAAACCGAACGTATGAAATTGATTTCATCATCATCATCACCATCATCATCATCATCATCATCAATGATCTACGGACATTGTCGATGATTGGATCAATGGTCGAGTTGTGTGTGCATCGAACATCGAAGATCGAGAAGAGAGAGCGAGAGAGAACGATGATGATTGGTTAACATCCAAAAAACATGGATGAAAACATTACATTTTCTTTCGTTCTTTTTTTTTCTTGATGGCGACTTGGCCAAAATATCTGCGGAACACCACCATTGGTGATCCCCGCTGTGTGTGCGTGTGTACGATGTTTCAGCGATCTTCTCGCGCGCGATGATGATTTTGATCCCGCCCATAAAACACATTTTTGGCGCCGCCCACCACGCATTGACAGGCATCGATTGACTAAACAGGAGACGAAGCCATACCCCTCCCTCTCGCTATGATTGGTCCAGTGATGATGATTTGACCTGATGACGAGACACACACATACACACACAAACACTATAAGCAGGGGATGTAAAGCAATCAGCTACTTAACCAGTACGCGAGTCTGTGCATGTTTGACGACCCGCCTATAAGAACACCGTTCTCTTCTCTGATTGGTCAAGTGATGATGATTTGGCCTGATGACGAGGTGCACTATAAACAGTAGAAGAGGAGGTGTATTCCTTTCTCTCGCTCTGTGATTGGTCAAGTGGGACGAGACACACACTGTTGTGTGCCCTGCACGATACACACAGACAAACGAACTTGCTTGAGCAGCCGCTGTTGGTCGATATTTGTCGGGTTGTGGCCCAACCACTGGTTGGATCCTTTTGTTTTTTTGATCTGATTTAGTTGGATTTTGGATTTATGTTTTAAGGAATATAATAATGATACACATACACATACACGCATACACTTATTACAGATTTAGTTTCGGGGCAACCAAGAAGCAATAAAATAATTGCCAAAAACAATCCTCATCCTCACCATAATCCTCCTCGGTGTTCAGTGTCATCAAACTGTTAGTTGCTGTTGTTTTTTTTTGCTTTGAAGGAAAACTCCAAGGAAAAATTAATGATAGGATAGGATAATGCAACCACAGGGGCGGCGGGCGGTCGGTCGGTCGGTTATACCGCCATGATCCGATATCGTCCGTGGATCTTGGCCATTGTATTTTGGCCATTTTTTTATTACTTTAGGACTTTAAGGATTAATTTTTTTCAAAAAAGATTTAACTCTTTAGCGCCGTTCTGGGCCATTTGGTCGCTCTCGCTCTCTCTCTTTTTTCACCTGTGTATGCGTGTGTGTTTGTCTTGTTCCAATCCCCCGCCAATATCCGATTGTGATCGAACTGAAGGCGAAATTAATTTGTCATTTTTACCTTGTGTTTTGTTTGTTTGTTTGTTTCCTCGATTTTGTAGTTTGTCGTGCAAGTGTTGTATCTCACCACCACCACCACCACCACATCGTATACAGGTATACAGGTAGATACCGATCGATACACAGATACTCAGACACCTTTGATGGTGGTGGTGGTGGTGGTGGGCTTTTGGTGGGATTGTGGCTGCAAATTCTATTCCTCCGGCTCTCTCGCGCTCTTGGGATCGCTTTTTTTTCGATGATTTTGTTTCCACCATCACACCATCACACACTTGAAGGCGACAATCACATCACCGACACCGCGACATCGACTTCGACAACCAACCCAAAATCCGCGATGTCTTGTTTGGTTGTTGTTGGTGGTGGTGGTGGCTGGCGACGACAACAACATCGTCGTCGTTGTCGTCGAGGTTGTTGTAAATAATCTTTTACACACACACATTGCCAATTGTTTTCTTAGTTTTGGTCGTCGATGTTGTCGTCGATGTTGTCGATGTTGTTGATTGTTGTCGTATTCTTCTTCTTCTTCTTCTTCTTCAACGATACTCTCAATCATCAATGATCATTCTCAACAACAAGACAGATTTTAGGTTGGTTGTTTCGGCTGTTTGTGTGTGTGCGAGTGTGTGTTTTGGTATTGGCACGTTTGGAGTTTGGCGACAACAACGACAACGACAACGACAAACATCATCGGTGCTTAAACCGACGATCCGACGTCGTCGTCGTCGTTGTTGTCGTCCAATACCAACAACACTCGTCTCAAGCCAACTGAAGCGCAGCACCTGAAGATATCAACAACAACATCGACGAAATTATCCCGCGAATGTGCCAATATAAGATCGAACAAAACAAGAGGATCGAAGTTGACAATTTCCAGCTATTGTTCGTCGATTGTCTCGGCGAAGGCGCGGATCGAATCCATTTTCTCTCGGGCGTGCGAGTGTGTAAGTGTGTAACCAATCGGCAAACATGGCAGCGAGATCGAACATGGACGGGAACAACGAGATCAAGTGTGGATACACACTTTGAGGCTCTTCTCGGATCCTCGTTGTTGTTGTATCTTTATCGTTTAGCATGTAGCATGAAAGGTGTGTGTGTACCATTGTTGGTGGTGTTGATTTGTTGAAACAAAAAGAAGCACCTTGCTTGCTTGCTTGTACAAAGATCGGATCAAAAAAATCAAGATGAATCAATCACATTGATAGCAGTTAAGCCCGAGCAGGTAAGCGACTCGAGCAGGTAATGTGGATGATCAGCCGATCCGATCGGCCAGGTAGCCGTGGTAAGGTGGCAAAGACAAACAAACAAAACCCCACAAGGAGCACCCTTTCGAATTTCCAAAAATTATTTAAATTGTTCTCGGGTGATAATTTGATAATGTTTAAATATTTTTTTTTGATGTTGCTTCTTCTAAATCTTCTTCTTCTTCTCCTGTTTCCCCTTTTCCGTTTTGATTTTCGATGTCGACGTTTTTCCTTTGAAATTTTCGTTCGTTCGTTCGTTTTTGGATTTCTCGGAAAAACACACACGATCACATAATCACACACTAACATACAGACAGTTCCCATCTTTGAAGCATCGCATCTTCGAAGCAGCATCGCATCTTTTTCTAACGTTTCGTTGTCAAGATTCAACAAGAAGAAAGTTGAGAAAAATATCGACGCCACCGTGATCGTCTTAGTGTGTATTGATCATCATCGTCGTCACCTTGTGATTTTTGTCAGTTACCTGCCAAAAAAAAATAAACGAAGTTTTCGGAAAAATCTCCGAGAAAAAACGAAGAAGAAGAAGATGCCAACGCGCTTGTTTGCTATCCTCGATCGAAACAACAAGCAAAAGAAAATATTGTCCCAGACACACAAGACACTCGCTCTTCAAACACACATCTTTTGCTACGTTTTCAATGATATTCTCCATGGACATGATGATAATGAACATCAGCCAGCCAGCCAGCCAGTCGATCTACGACCAATTTGACAAGTGACCAATTAACCAAAAAACCTTGATATGATCTGATCTTGGTCGGGCCGGAACTAGCTCTTCTTCTTGTTGTTGTTGTTGAAACACTTTTGTGCTCGTTTTCGTTGCCTATGTATGTAGGTGTGTTTGTGGGTGTGTCCCGGGCACACCATGTAAAATGTTGTCATCACCGCCAACGCCTACAACGCCCACAACAAATTCATTGACTATCCACCACCATAATCATACAACTTTGAATTCTGTAGATTTATCCACAACGGCAATCACACCGGCCGGATCGATTTCGTTGAATTCTTCGCATCAGCATCCGCATCCGCATCACCACCATCATCAACATAGACACGCCCATCATCCTACACGCCCCCATCATCCGCATCAATTGAACAACGGAACAACGACGGATCAGGACACTATGTCACCATCTGCCCCTACACATCCGCCCAATATTGGTAATACACCACCAATGGATATGATTGTTGTGAACACCATGGTTGCCGGTGGTACCGGTGTGGTCGATGATGTGGTGGATGATTTGGATGATGATATTGGTGGCGGTGGTGGAGTTGATGGTGGTGGTGGTCCATCGTCTTCGTCTCCGGAATCCCCATCGGGAACATTGTTGGTGATGGCCAATAATGTTGTTGGTGGTGGTGGTGTTGGTGGTTCATCATCATCAAGCACTTCGACAACATCGTGCTCATCATCTTCGACAGCAGCATCTTCGTCCATATCCGCCATTACCACGGTGGCAGCTATAACCAAGGCTGAAACAGCGGTAACCAATCATAATAATCCAATATTATCATCATCGGTTACAACCGTGTCCAACAACAATAACCATCATCATAATCATCAAAATCATAATCATCAACATCATCAACAAACTACCAAAGAATGTCTATGCGTCGGTTGTCAGTTGCCGATCCGTGATCGATTTTTGATGTATGTCAACGAACGTTATTGGCATGAATCCTGTCTACAATGTACCGTTTGTAGGATAACGCTCACGAATTCGTGCTATGTTAAAGAACGTAAAATATATTGCAAAAATGATTATAATAAGTAAGTAGAACCGTTTCGTTTTTCTATTGATGATATTGATGCTCATCATCATCATCGAGATCGAGCATCACGAGGCGCCAACTCTGGGCGCCACCCGGGGATCCCGTTGTAGTCAACAGTTTGGATCCAAAATTATCCATGCCCATCATCATCATCTCATATACACACATTTGCACTCCTGAAAGGTGTTGTGGAATTCGCCTCGGATCCTGGATCCAAATTTCCAAAATCCTTCGTTTTTGGTTGGATCCACAGTTTTCGTTTCTGGTATTTTCGGAACCGGAAAGTGTACACATTGTGTAAGGTGTGGGTGTATTGTGGGTGTGGGTGTGTGTGACAAGTAGAATAACCGATGTTCGATGTGTGGTGGTGTGATGTTATAATCCTGAGCCGAAACGCGAAATATCAAAAGCAAGCAAGCAAGATCCGTTAGATCCATCCATCCACTGTGATGATTGTGATTCTCTCCAGCGAATGTGATGTGTGTGTGTTCCGTTCGCTTCATTCGCTTTTGTGGATTCTCTCTGTGTGTGTGTGTGTGTGTGTAACAAACAGTGGATTCCAAGTGTGTAACCCTGGAAAAAAGTGTCCGCCGCGTGTGTCCGTGTTTGTGTGTTCCATTTTTCTCGGGATCTGAGGGTTTGTTTTATAGTGAACTTGTTATCACAAGCTGCTGCACTTGCATAGTTTTTGCTTCCTCTTCTCTCTCGTTTTTGTATGAAACGACGACAAAAATAGTTTTTGAAAAGAATCTCTCTGCTCTCTGGCTCTCGTTCTCTTGCTCTCTCGCATTCGTTGGCTTGCTGGCTTTTTCCGCTTTTTCCTCTCGCATACCGCTTTTCCAACAACAACGTCGATGACTGCTGCTGGCTGGCTTTCGGCCTTTTTTTTCTGTCGCGAGAGTTTTGCTTTAGACTCGCGATCGCGATCCATGTTGTCGTCGTTCACGTTGACATTCGTGGTGGAACAAACATGAAAACATGTTCCAAAAATATTTTCTATTTTTCCACGTTCACGAATGATCGGGCCATCCCGAAAATCTTTTAGATTCCTTTCTTTTTTTCTTCTTTTTTCCATTTGTTCGTTGTTCGACGCGGCCGACGCGGTATCTTTCTTTCTTTTTTTTTGCTGGATCGTTTTTGGTATGATCCAAAACAGCGATCCAACAACAACAACAACAACAGCCGCCGTGTGTGTGTGTAATCCTGAAATATATTCGAGATCCGCCGCCACCACCAACAAGATCTGCATAATAGAAAGCGAGAGAGAGAGCGAGCCAGAAAAAAAAAGGATAATACACACATGCACAATTGACCAGTAGTGGTAGTAGTGTATGGTTTCGGGCACAGGTGGCCATGTTTATTGAAGCTTGAAACAGTCAGTCAGGCAGGCTAATCCAAAGTTGAGAGAGAGAGAGAAGAGAGAGCGAGAGATCAGGAGATCTTGTACACGTTGTTGGATTCTGGATTCTGGATTCTGGATCATTCCTCGGGTTGTAAATTCCACACCATTGATGTTGTTTCAACTTGGCTTTCGGGTGATTTACAGTGAGAATCCCGAGATCCGAGAATCCGGGATCCAAAAACAAGAAGATTATCATTACGTGTGTGTGTGCGTGTGTTTGAATCACTTGGAAATATGAAACGCGCGTTCGGAAGGCGCCAGGATTCTAAAGAAATTATGGAAACGGAATATGAATTATTTATTGCCATTATGACCAGAAGAAGAAGAAGAAAGTGGGAGCCATGCTTGGGCGCCTTGTAGTGGTGAGAGGCGTGTTGTTTTTATTTTTATTTTTATTTTTTTGGCGCCATTAAGTTCAAATTAATTTCAATTAATTTAACTTTCAATGGTGGCCTCGCAAATGTTCCGCCGACACACACACATACACACATAGATTCCGATTCCGCTTTACCGCCAATGCGGTTATGGTTCCCGCGGAAAAATACCCGAGCTGAAATCCCGGACTGAAATCCCGAGATATTTTCCGTGGATCCGAGCTCCATGCTCCGCGGATTCTGGAGAGCCTGATTTGAGCTCTCAGGGGATTTCAGCAAGTCACTGACTGGACTCGGAAATCGGTGCTGAAAATCTCTCTCTCTCTCTCTCTCTCTCTCGCCAGGACGATTGATTGATGGAACACCTGTTTTGGATCAACTTGCCGTTTGTTTCCAAAGTTCCCGTTATTATCCCGATGAAAATATGTCCCAAGCGATTAACTGGATTACAACAGCAACAACAACAACAGCGAAAGCAACAACAAAAATCGCGTTATTGCTATACACTAGCTAGCTGGAACTGGAACTGGAACTGGAACTGGAACTGTGGAACACATAATATCCAAAATCCGATCCGATCCGATCCAGTGTGTGTTCCCAGTGTGTGTGTGTGGATGTGGATCCCGTAAGCTCCAAATTTTATTGCCCAAAACACAGCGACATGGCCTATTGTCGGTACCACCGACTAGGTGGTCGGTACACAGTGCGGGTAATTTTGGCTCGCTTGGCCATGTTTGATATTGATATTGAACCGGTAAGAATGACTTATGGCTTGTTTACATAATCCGCCGGGACCCGGACAAAGCGAGAGAGAGAGACACACATTAAATTACATAAGTTCTTGTCCGGATATTCGGGAATGAATAACCGAATGTGTGTGTGTGTGTTTGATCAACTAATGAAGTCATCGGCAGTCATTTATTCATTCATTCATTCATTCATATTTTGTTTGGCTTTTTTTGGTTATTTTTGGATCCCGATTCCCGAGAATCCTCATTGAATCCTTACTGGATCCTCACTGGATCATACGGTTCTGTTAATCCGTTGGAAAAACAGTGCACTTGCAGCGAAACGAATAGAAAAAACGATCTTATTTTGGTTCCCGGGACAATCAAAGACAAATTATCCGGAATCCGGGATCAAACCGGAAATCCAAAAAAAGACGAGAACGACGAGACGAACAAATAGAATTTTAATTTCCAGCCAGTCAACCAACAATCCAGCGCGCGGGGTGTCAGAGGTCATGTGTCTCGGTGTGTCAGTGTGTATTAAATTTTGTGGATCTTCTTCTTCTTGAATCCCCCCATGAAAATGTTTCGATAAATTACTCTAAAACTAGAAACTAGAAAATGGATCCAGTCCCGGAGAGATTCGGGACCAAACCAAACACGTGCTCGCCGCTTTGCTAGAGGGGCGAGTTGCCCGGATTCTCTTCTTCTTTTTCTTATTCTTATTGGAACACCCGGTAACACACTCGCACACATGCACGCGTGTGTGGGCACAAACACGTGCTTACCGCGTGCTCGCTTTTTTTCGCTTTTCGCTTGTGTGTGTCCTCGGGTGTTCCAAAAACGAACGCGCGGATCCATGTGTGGCCTTTGGTCAACAAAACGCGCCCCTGTGTGTGTGTGTGTGTGTGTGTGTAGCATGCATATTTAGATGGTTTGAAGCTTGCAAATGAATTTTTCTTGGTTGTTTTTCAATTTTTCATCAAATTTTGCTCGTTGTTCCAAGAAAGAATCCCGAGATCCCGTTAAGGATCCCGAGAGAGCGAGCGATCTCGAAATTGATATCCCAAGTTTGTGGCGGTTTTGGAAACCACCCCGCAAACAATTAACACCATGCACGCTTAATTGATTGTTGGTGACCGATTGATAAGATGATGATGATGATGATGGAGGCGGTCCACAACCTCCAACCTATTGTCACGTTTGCCATTGTCGTGTGTTTCATGTCACGTGTTTGGACCATTTTAAAATGAAAATGAATATTCTCAATGAAGCGGACACAAGAAGAAACCGAAGCGAAGAGAAATGAAAACGAATGAAAAGTTTTTCTAGTTTTTTTCACACTACGTGTTGTTCGCATCCAGCGAATCCGTGTATCCAACAGTCTGGTTTGATACACACATATTTGACATTAATGAAGATGTATCGAACCATGAGGAGGATCCCTAGGATCCCTGGATCCAAGGCAGAGACAAATTTATGGTATCCGAGGATTTCCGTCGATTTTTTTATTTTATTTTATTCAATTTTATTGCATAAAAAAGATCACAAAAGATCCGCGCGCATAAATCGACCGCATATTGTTTTGTTTTTTTGTTCGCGCGAGAATCCCATCAATCAAATTCGCACCAGAAGATACAGGCTGAAAGATACAGGCGCGTGGGATACAGGGAGCCCGCCCGCCAGCCAGCGAGCGCGCGTGTATCTGCGTGCGTGTATGTCAAGTGTTGTCATCGCCTTCGAATGGGCGGAATCATCCAGTTAATACCGTGTGAGTATGTCTGCGTGTGACTTTTATAGGCTCGCTTGATACTTATCGTGTATGAAGCTGCTACCAGCTAGTTCTAAACTCTTGAATCATTCATTGTTTCTCCACCTTCTTCTCGTTCTCGTCGTCGTTCGATTGCTGATTGAACGGGGAAAGGGGGAGGAGCTAAGAAAATAATAATCTTCTTTCGTTCAAATCCTAAGCGATTTTCCGGGCGTGGCTTGCGCTCTCGCTCTTCGCTCACACACCTCGTTTGAAGAGCAGCACACATCTTAAAGTGGGCACATCAAGTGGGCACTTCACAAAATCAATGATAAATAGAGAGAGAGAAAGAGGGCTTGATGTTAGCTTTTCCTTCCTTTTTGTCTAGCTGTTTGTCGTTCGTCCTTTGTGAATGCCCCCACACAGGATGTACGTCTCGCGAAAATTTAGGCTCGCTTGTTCCTCGCGCAAATCTCGTCGGGCAACCATCCAACCATGATGATGTCTGCATGGTGTGAGTGCACATCCACTTCAGAAGAAGAAGGAGAATTACTTTATCTTTCTTCTTGGAACCTTGAGGATTTGTCACATTTGCCACGGATTGTCTGCACTGTGATAATCGGATGTTGATGATCATGATGATGATGATGATGATGGTAATAAATTTGCTCCAAATTTGTCCGCTCGGATTCTTCTTCTTCTGCTTCTTCACGTTTTTGATCCTCAATTTTACGGCCGTCGGATTCGTTCCTTGGTTTTGTAGCCACGATTGTTGTCGTTGTCGTTGTTGTTGTTGTTGATTTTGATGTGCCAAGTGGCCAATAAAAAAAGAGAAAGAGAGCAAAAGAAAAAGAGTAAACTCTCGACGACGACGACGTAAGCTTCGAAAAAAGCTTCGAAAAATAGGAGCAAAATTCAAGAGTTTTTGCTCTCCTCTTCTTCTTCTGCTAGTTGTATTCTGTCAACTCTTTTTTTTGATTTTCTCGAAGTTTGTTCCTCCGTCAACCATAACAACAACAATATCCTCTCATTGGGATTCACCGAGGCAAGCCGAAATTGAAATTGTAAAAAATAGAATCCAAAGCTTCCAAAGCTCAAGAAGTGTTTCAAAGTTTTTCTTTGGAACTCTTTTGGAACTCTTTTCTCGCCTGGTTCCAGAAACATACCACACACTCACGTTACACTCTAGTTAGCCACGACGATCCACCACGTTTTTTGCATTTACGATCCATTTTGTTCGGTGTGTGTGTTTGCCTTGTGTTTCTTCTCTCGGTGTTTTTCGGGTGTTCCAATTTGTATCCGAGCGAAGAAGAAGAAGAAGATTTGTCCCAAATACCATACCATAGTTATTATTATTATCATCATCATTGCCATTATCACATTGCCATAACATAAATATTTGAAACTACAACACACAAGCACCGCCCGACCCGATAGGTCCTTGCAAATATTTGCCTTGAAACACACACACACGCCCGAGCGATTGATCAAGCTGCATTCTCAAGCTGCTCGGGTTTTATGGCTTTTCGTTCATTCGCATTATCCTTTCACATTTTTTTTCGGGTTCGTCTGGCCAAAGCCGAAATTCTGATGATAATACGGATGATCCAAAGATCCAGGATCGGAGGAACCAAACTTGATCTAGGTTGTTCTGTTTTGTTTGTCGATTTCTCCGTTTGTTTTGTTTGCTTGTCCATAAACACGAGGTCTGGTTGGGCTAGTCTGCTTGGGATTCGGGTTATCCATAAACACGACCGACCGGTGAGGTTGGAAAAGGCGAAATAATAAAACTAGATCATCCACCACCGGTCAACATTGTAGATCATATTTGGACATATGGCCGGCCAACCAACCAGCCAATCAGCCAGCAGCAGCAGCGGTCATATAATTGGCAAACATACACAAGTAACGGAACGTAACGGGACTCTCTTTTTCTCTGGAATTCCAATTCCAAGACACCAAAATAGCCACCAATTTGGTACACACCCACACACACGGTATGCGGAGGTGTACGAATTTGAATGCAAAAAGAAGAACAAAAATAAGAATGACCACCACCATCAACATACACTCACTCACAGCAGGATCCCAGAAGTTCCAGGATTCCACGGAACACACGGATGTAGGCGTGAACGTAGTGTCAGGCTTAACACTTCTTCGCCGTCGCCGTTGTTTTTTGTTAGTTTGTTTCTCGCTGGTGGTGTTATTGGTGTTCCAAATAAACATTGCCCGAAGACTTGGACAGCAAGAGGCAGGATTCCGGGCAAGATTAAGGTCATTCTCTCTGGTATCGACTGGTATTGGTCGGTTTGGTTTTGGCTTTCGCTTGGCCTGACCAAGGCAAAGCACGTTTTCAGTTTCCACCATCATGCCACCACATGCTGTTTGGATCATGGACATGTTGACACATCCGTGTTGGAAATCTGAATCCTCATTGCTGCTGCTGGTGTGGTGTGATGTGTGATGTCCTGCCAATGTGAATCCTCTGGCTTCATCTGGCTCAGGCTGATGTTGGCTTGAAACACACACACTCCCTTAAATCCCTTTCCGTTTTAGGAACATTTGTTTTCATTTAGGCGATTGTTTGGCTGGTTGGTGACTAGCTGGTGGCTGGCTGGTGACTGGCTGGTGTGTGTTCGGGTTCAAGTTGATTATCCACGGGATTCTCGAGTTGGCTCGCTATCGCGCTCCGTGTACATGGATCCACGGGGCCCTAAAGATTGATAAATTGCGTATGTGTGCGACCTTTGTGCTTTTGGTTTGCTTTGTTTTATGGTGCTCTGTCAACATATTCATTCATTATTGTTTCTGGAATGATTTATGTTTCCGGATCCTGATCA
>JAOZJS010001315.1:0-11730 GCA_025882695.1 Amerodectes protonotaria | reverse complement strand
GGAAAGGTAATTCTCCTCTAGCTTTTGCTTTCTCGCTCTCTCGCTCGCTTTTTGCATACGTACATTCATTCCTGCATTCAATCATTCAATCACTCACTGTTTTTACACACACGCCCCCAATGCTCCCGAAAATCTTTCTTTGCATTAGAGTGATGATAGGTTATACCAGTAAGAGATCGAAGAGCAGCGAAAAATAACAAGATCATAAATCAAATCGTTGTTGTTGTTGTTGTACAATTGTCATTGTACAGGGGTTTGCAACAACAACAACAACAAAAAACAAATCAGATCAAATCAAATCAGAATCCCGCTCTCTTCTTATTGAATTCCTTTCACCAACCGCCCCCTTCACCCGCCCACCTCTCCCGAAGGAATTCGGAAACGAAACGAAACGAAATTCTGATCATATATGCTGAACCCCACGTCGCGCGTCGTAAGGATTCACAACACGAATTGGATTGAGACCTAGGTTGGCGGTGCTTGTGATGAACGTAATATCATCATGAAGTGAAATCAATCACACACACATACACATGCAGTCGGTGGGAGTGGTGGATCGAACCAACCAACCAAACCACTCCCATATAGCCATTATCATAATTATTTTCGAATGTTTGCTGTTTGCTATTATTTTATTGTTATTCTTTCTGCACGTTGCCTGCCTGCCGCTTGGCATTCTAAAACGTTGATTGACCAATCACACGATTACAGCTAATAACAATAATCATCATCATCATTTATGATCATCGTCGAGATCTACTGGATCTACCGTTATTAGAATAACGGTTCTCGTCTTAAAATTCTGGATTCTAGATTCTGGATTCTGGATTTCGAAGATGAAGATGATTTTGGCCTTTTTTTGGCCACCTTGCAAAGCTTGCTTTTGCCAGAATTCTAATTAGTCGCAATGATGATGATGATCAGGATTGTGTGTCTTAATGTTGGTCCTCATTATCATTTTTCTTTGTTGGGCCATTTATTAAGATCCTGGATCGTCATCTGATTTCGATCATCATCATCATTAATAATTAATGAAACATCCTGATCTCCAATGATGATGATGATGACGAATAATGTCCAGGAAACACACACATTCACACACAAACAGAAAGATCTTCGGAGAACAATCGGAAACAAAAACACACGACTAGCAAGCAAAGCAAAAAAAAAATCGTTCCCAGATAATGTTTTAATGAATGAATGAAATTCGTTTCTTTCGAGATTTCATCTCGGTGTATTACAATGTGTTTCTCATTTCCTTTTCATGTTTGTTTTTTTGAATTTTCGTTGTTTGCCACGCCCACCTCCACCTCCACACCCACACATCCACCCATAGTTTCTTCAATCTATATTGACGGCCATCATTGATCACGTGGAAAGCATTGATGATACGGCCAGATTCATCAATCTTAAAGATGGAACACCAATGGCGAAAATATCCAATAATGATGCCAATAGTTCCGCTAATAGTACAACATCATTGTTGGTGCTATCAATTATAGCCGGTTTTGTTGTGTTCATTGCATTCTTGGTTGGAGCCATGATATTGTTGAAGCGACAATTTCAACGTGAACCGGATCCAGAACTTCCTAAAAGCGATGCCGCGAACAATCCTTATATGAAGTCGCCACCTGGTTATGAATCGGTCAATCAAAATGATGATGAGGATAACAACAATAATCAAAGGCATGAGGAGGAGCATGAGAATGAGAATAATGAATCAAGTGCGTCAGAGCACGATTCCCCCCCGAGAGCTGATGCCCATACTGGTTCGAATGAAGATTTCAACATTGGTGGTGAGACGTCCAATTCTGCCCAGCCAAACGAAGACGCCAACGACGACAATAATAAGCAAATCAAAAATAACAATGATAGTTTTCATCCTAAAGATACGCCTGTTTGAAATTGTGCTCTGCCTTTTTGCTCCGCCTCTTCATCTCGGCCTTGGTCTCCGCCTCTTCATCCTCCTCTTTCTCCTGCTCATTTCTATGAAAAAAAATGTTTTAAAAAATTCTGGTTTGTTGCTTATTTTTTTTCATTGTTTTTGCTATTGTTGTTCTTGTTGTTTGAATATAATAATTTTTTTGACGATGATGATGAACCAGAACATTTCTGATTATTGATAAAAATCCATGTAAATTCCATTTTTTTTGTTTGTCTTTGATCTTCCTGAACCAAACCTGTAAAGAATGTAACCTAGTCGCGGTGAGGTTGAACCAAAAAAAAAAAAAATAACCGCACACACACAGATCTAACAATTAACCTAAATAAGTTTTGATTTTTTTTTCGGTTTTTTTACATCATCATGATCATCATCATCAACTTCTTTTTTTTGTGTGTGCTTGTGTGTATGTGAACCTCGACATTCGTGATTTAGTGTGTGTGTGTTTGAGGTTGAATTTGAAATTAAATAATGTAATGAATTGACCTTCATCTATCTCGGGTGACTCTTTAGAGACACAATGTCCATTCAAACTTTGTGTGGTTTTTTTTTATTTTGGCGCGGTTTGATTGTTGATCACCACCATCGAGTTGTTGTATAGTGGTGAGGATTCGGGTGAGGACTTTGAATAGCGCTTCGCTTCTAAGGCGTCTACTGGTGCCCGAAAAAAAATTTAGGATTTTTCTCATTAATATCCATATCATCATCATTATTATTATCCTCATCATCATTGGCATGAATCCGAGTGTGTGTGTGTTTGTATATTTCGATGCTCAATTTTTCTACGACTTTCTTCTTCCTTGCCTATAATTAATGATGTCGCTTGGGAATTTGTATGGTTTGGTTGTGTGGTCATGTCGATGTTGTTGTTGTTCTTTTTGTTGTCGAAAGTCATTTTTTTGGGGGCCATTTAGGGTTACCTTTTGTCACCGAAAAAGATCAAGGTCACCAGGTATGGAGGTCAGGATACAATCGAGGAGGTTCATGTAATGCTCCCGGCTAAATAGGTATCCCGCCAGTGATTTTTGCCAAGATTAATAAGAGATTAACCATATTGCTTTTTTTTAATCAAAATTTTCGGCAAATTCAAATAATTCAAATAAATAAAATAAATAAATAATCAACAAGATGTACAATATGCGCGCAACCTGTAGCAGTTAAAAGCTAAGAAGCTGTTGCTGCTGCTTCTCACCAAGAAGTACTCGACTGCGCTTGAACGGCGTTCATTGATTTTGGCTTTGGGGAGGCTGGCTCCTCCCTTGACAAGCCAGCCAACTGTGCGTGCATGAGAGGCGCTCCTCATTATTGACTGACTACTGCTTTCAAGGGGGACGTTCTAAGGGAGTGTGTTCAACCTTGAAATCCGTAACACCGGTAGTCGCTAGCTAGCTAACATCAAACGGGCAATAATAATTAATTAAGATGGATGAATGAAAGATTAGATGGGAAACAAAACGACGATCAACTTTCAGTGTGTTGTTGTTATAGTTGACCCAGGACAAGTCTGATGATTAAGGAAATTAATTGTCCAGTTAATGTTGTTGCGGTGGTAGAATGATGATCTTTTCCATGATCATCGTTGTTGTTGATGATGGTGGTAATTGTTGGCGTCGTGGTGATCGTTGTCGTTGTTGTCGTTGTAGTTGTGGATATGGGCGCCAAATTCGTGACGCGAGTACTTTGGTCAAAATGATGGTTCTCATCAAAAGCTTCTTCAATTTGAACTAGTTCGGGTAGTCGTGGTCGTGTTCTTCGATCGACCGAATTCAAAGTGGCACGATTGTTTCTTTGATCTGGCCACCTCCATTCTTCACCACCACCAACATTGCCATCATGGTCGATCATTCTTTTGTATTGTGATAGTCGTTGTCGTTGTTGCTTGAATCGTCGTTGTCTTTGTTGTTGGTATGCGGACAAAAACAAATACCTCAACGGAGTCTGTGTTTTGATTGTTTCGGTTAAAAATTTGGCCAACGAATCCACCACATCGCCAGCACCGTTGATCAATTTCAGCCCTAAAGTTGGTTTCTGCAACATCGATGATGTTAACGGTTTGGTCGGTGCGGTCCAAACTCGCTCCCAAGGTGAATCTTCGTATTGCGCCATACGGAATCGTGGAACAAATTCACGTTCCTTGAGCACGCTCCAAACACGTTCCGGGTGGTTGGTCATGATCGCATCCACATTGGATCTAAGCGCTGTTCTTATGTTGACCGTCAAATCCACGGTCCAATGGTAAACTTTACGAATGTAATTTTTCACCGCGAAATACGATGGATTATCTCGGCGTTTGATGATCTGTGTCAATCGGCCAAGATTATAGAATGGCGCCATACAATTGGCACGTCCATCACCTTGCCAAATATTCTGCACCATATCCAAACGCTTCCACATGGATTCAATGGCAAACAATGGATCATTCATGCCCACATCCCATCCAATGTATTGATGGGACAACCAATCACGATTCTGGGATTCCATTTCATTCTGGAACCCGAGCACAAAATCATAATCAAACACATGATTGATGGAAATCAGTGTTCGAACACGAGATCCGTCCGGCGAACCACCCGGTGTAGTCTGGTTGTATAAACTATTCAACAATGTTTGCGCTAGTTGTTGGCCGGCCAATGCTTTGGCCGAATGGCTTATCCGAACCATTTTCAGATCCATCAACACCAACAACAAACGAGGATCGAACAATTGATCATTGGGCGTGGTCATGGCCCTTAACTGTTCCAGGAACACCTGTAAACGTTCACGTTCACCGCAACGACGAAAACAATCACATGGATAACCATGAAACGTGAACACTGGTGTAGCGTTCGGTGCAAAATAAATATCCGTTTCGATGGCATTTGCGCCACGATCCAAAAATTGCTGTATCTCTTGTATGGTGTTCACCATATGCGCAATGTTGAAGAATGGCCTTATTGGATAATATGGGCGTGGCTTGGGCGTTAACGATGACAATGGCCTGGATGAATTGGAACTTGATAGTAACTTTCCGGCGTTGACCATCACCATCATCACCATCAATGATGAACCGACACCAAACACAATGTAGAACAGTAGAACATATGGTTGATTCAACATTATTATTACCAGATGAATGGGTGGTGGGTGGGTGTGTATGATTATTATTATTATTGAATATGTGGGCGGTGGTGGGCGTTCAATCAGGTAGGTGTGATACGGTTATCCATAGGATTAAGAGGATCGTTTGACGATCACATCGAACGAATGAATGAATGATTCAGGCTGAATGTTGAAGATTTTCAAAGTTCGAGAGGATTCAAAGGAGAGAGAAGATTGCCGCGATTGAATGAAGCGACTTCTGTGGCGAGGAGCAATGATAGCCTGGTCTTGAATTTCTTCCTCTCTCCGCAATCCGCTGTCTCCGCACTCTTCTTCTCTCCGGTAAATGTTTTTGGTTACATGTTTTCTCATTCATATTCATTCTTGTTCTTGTTCTTGTTCGTTTTTCCTACTTGTTGTTCTTGATGAAAAAATTTGATATTTTTGTTGTTGTTGTTGTTGTTCAATTCAAAATTCAATTTAATTCAAACGAGGCCCCTCATCCACTGCTTGCATCCAGAGCATCCGCGCGAGACACACAAGGTGCTCGTCGTCGTGTATACCTATGTTATACCTATGTATATACCGTAATATGTTTCACCACCATCCAGGTTAATCGATGCGGTGTGTGTGTGTGTGCGTTTGTGTGCTACAAGGACAAAGACCCTCTCTTTAGCCTTCTCTCTCTCTCACTCATCGACATTGGCATAGACAATCCAAAAGAGAACACACACATCGAGCAAGAGAGAGCGAGAGAGAGAGAGAGAGACATACTGCCGACATTTGGACCGCATCCTAAATGAATCAAATTAGAACATCTTTTACCAAACGACACGAAAATGTTGGTGTATTTTTTGTTGCTGTTCAAAAACCTAAAATAAAGTAGTTTCTTTTCTCAACAAAAGATGATGATGGCCAAAGAGAGAGCGAGAACATAGATCAGAAATTATAAACTTCATTCCGGGGAGAAAGAGAGAGAGATGGATAGATGGATAGAAGGATTTGAAAATGAGGATTCATTCAGGATTCATTGAAATGGGGAATGGTGGAGTGGTGGAATGGTGGAACTGGTGGAATGAATATAAATCATATCTAGTGTGTATAAGTGTTCGTAAATCATATTGACATGAATCCATCATCATCATGTATTGGCATCGTCGGTATGCGCCCAACAAAAAGAATCGGGCGCCATGTTTGTATGGCGGCGTAGTGGATTCAAATAATAATAATAATAATTTTTTTTGTTTCGTTTCGTTTCATAATTTATAACTCTGTTTCGGGTTGATGACATCTCATCGGCACACATGCACGCTTAATAAAAATCGGGTTAACTTTTAAATTTAATTTATTAGCCTCTAGATTCTACAGCCTGTTAAAAAAGATTTTCAAATTTGCCACATTTTTGCTACAAAACAAAAATGTTTGGCTGTTGTCTGAAGTCTGGTCTACAAGGTTTTGCTTTGTTTGTTTCACTTTGATGATTCCAATCTTTGGAATCTAACCACTTCATGGATTCGAGGCGTCCAGATCTCGGTTATTACTCTTCAAAGACAGGAGTGTGTACGCGAGTGTTCTCTTCAATATTGATGGTAATAAACAGGGGAATATAAAAATGGGATTGGCAACAGCGGCAAAGTTTCCCAGACAAAATATGATGAATACTAATATGATGAATATCAAAATCAATATCAATATCAATTGTAGGTGGAAAATTTTTTACAATTTGTTGTAGAACAACTTGATTCTGGGACAAAGTGCAAAGTGTAGCTAGAGAGCTAGAGAACGGCGAGAGCTGATATGATATGGAAAAGCCAAAGATTCTTCAGCAAATTAGTATGATGATGATGATGATCAGCAGTGATTAAGCTCAACTCAACTCGGAAAAAAAATAAAATAAAAGCTAATTGAACTGGTTTACTTGTTCCAATTATGATCGATTAATTGATTGATTGATTGATCGATCTACTTGAATTGTACCGAATCGTTGGACTACTGAAAGATCAAACGATCAACCTACTACTGATCGATTGAGGATCCGGGGATCCGCAATTCGGGATGATTCGCGGGACAACCAAGAGAGGGATACGTTTGAAAATTTTGATGAGATGATTCGCCTTCAAACATTTATCAACAACAACAATTTCGTTTCCCGTTTTGTTTCCCCGAAACTGATCTCACGAACAATCCATTAATCATTGGCTTTTCAACATCAACATTCTACCCCCTCTCTCTCTCTTCCCCTCGCTCGCTCGCTCGCTAGCTAGTTTGAATACCAATCCTCATCCTCATCGTCCTCATGTTTAAATGATGGTCGGAATTGATGGTCCAAAACGACGGTAGATCGACGACAAAGCACCAAGCGTTTGATCATCACCACTAAACATCATCATCATCATCATCATCATACTTTGACAATCATCAACCAAAATGGTTGAAGACAACCACCACGCTACGACAACCATGATGACAATTATAACGAGAGCGAGAGAGAGAGAGAGGGTGTGGAGAATCCCCCCAAAAACACAAACACACGATTCACCTTTGCTGCCATTTTCATTCTACCTTTTTCCTTCGCCTTGCTAACTTTTATTTTTATTATTATTATATGATGTTGATGATGATGATGATGATGAATTGAATTGTTTTATTCGATCAGCTTAATGATTGTAGTAAATTCAAATGTGATCGATATTCAGTACACTTGCCAGGATAGTTCACGTTGATGGCGCGCGCTTTCCTTGCTAGTAGTAGTTTTCAATAGTAGGAAGGTTTGCCAAGCTTGGCCAAGCCATTAAAATGTTGTTGTTGCTGCTGCAGAATATAATGATGATGATGATCATTTCCTATTCTCCGCTGCTGCTGCTGTTTTGACAGCCACAATTTAAATGGCCGATTAGCGTGGTAAAGTTCAATCGATGTCATGTCCGATTCTTTTCCCACTCTCTATTCTCTCTTCCCTTGGCCTACTGAATCCTTTTTTAGGCAATTTGGTGAGAGAGATGGCTTGGGTTACATAATCGAAATATTTATATAAAAAAAAACTTGATTTCAAGCGCGCGCTTTTCGGGTAATTTGAACCCCTAGACACACACTGGAGAATAGACCGCCAAACTCAAACTGGGCCAATCACAGCGTTGTCCAACCCTTTTTGGCTACATCGAAAGAGATTCAACATTGCGCACGTCCAATGAAACGAGAAGGCAAAAAATGCAGCTAATGTCAATTGTCAAGTAAGTGACTCACGAGGTTCATGCTGTATGGGCCACCTCTTTTGCTTTGTTGTATGAACGCGCGCGATAGAAAGAGAGAACGAGAGAGGATGGTATGATAATTGAGAGCACGTATGCTCCTCCTACTTTTTGTACTGTTTCTATTGTCAATAGCCACCATGACTCATGACTTGAACTAATTGGGAATCGCTGTGCAAGCTAAGTAGCTAAGAAGCTCCTCCTTCTTTTTGAAATTAGAGGGAACTTATGCTCCGCCTTTTTTCTGTCGCTGTTTCTACTGCACTAGCTTCAGACAATTGTTCAAAAATCAAATTTCACGTCCTCGCAAGAGAGAGAGAGAGCTAAAATAATGTAGGGTGATGTTTTAGACACGGATTTAGATCCACGATCATGATCCAAGGTTTGGGCATCTCTGAAAATAATAACCGTTCGTGTTCCGTACATGAGAATAACCGAACGACCATGTGAACGACCCACGCGCGCCCAATGAAATGGTCGGGATTGTATTACACACACACACGGTGGCGAAACAAATGCCATATTTTCTTGCCTTTCTTGTTGAGCGAGAGCATATTATCATCATCGTTATTCGAGCATCTTTAGTTCTTCGCCAGCTAGCCAGCCAGCCAGCCAGGTAGAATAGATAGGAATAGGTAGGGTGATGATTGATGATAATGATCATGATGATCATTATTGCCTATTCCTTTTGCTAAACTCTTTTGTCTGCACCTTTTTTTTCCAGGTATACCTTTGCCCACCTGGTACAACACACACTGAGGTTCTCCACCGACAACAACCGTCGGTGCTGATGTTGAAAACCACTTAATATGAGAATGATGATGTTCATTCATTCATCCGTTCATTCACATATACACACAAGCATACATAAATATACAAAAATGTATTCCGATTCAATTTTGTAACAAACAACAACCAACCAACAAACAAATAATAATGTTCAATTTTGATTCAGTTCTATTCATCATCATCATCATCATCAGAAGCAGCAGCAGCAGCAGTCGAAGTTGTAGCAGCCGGTTATGTGCGCGATTTCTCTGAATGGAAAAACATCATAAAAAATATGGTCTCATCATTACCACCATCATCATCATCATCATTCAGAGCATCGAATGTCTTTTCTATTTATGATCATTGTTATTATTGCTCGCCTACTCGTTCTCCAAGCGAGAGAGAACTTCAAATTTCACATTTCGTTACCCCCTTTGGTGTGAACATGGTGAAACGTGGTGGCTATACCAAGTGGAAGGGCCGGAACCGGAAATCAAGAGAGAGAGAGCGAGGAAAAAATAGGATTTCCACACTGGTATTTGATTATCATCAATTTTCGTGCAACAAACAGAAACAAAACAAAAAACTACAATGGTTTCAGAGATGATGATGATGATGGTTTGGGAGCACATAAGGCGTAGTACGCCCTTCTTTTTGTTGTTATCCAAATTGTTTTTTGCCCTTTACACTTTCCTCCCTCCCTCCCTCGCTCGTTCTCTTCAACCACGCCCCCGTCAACTCCCACCTATTTACCTTTATAGTGTTTTTATTATGGTACTTTCTCAAATTGTATGTTCATTGGTTCGTTTATTTGGCGCGCACACACACACATGCACCGACCATACTACTTCTAAGGTGTTTTGATTCGATTTTCATTGAGGATCTTTTATTCTACACGCACACACACACACATTTGGATAGCAGCAGCGGCAGCAGAAGAAAAGTAGCGAAAGTTTTGGCTGAAAATCACATTTTCCACTTTCCGCTTTTTAACGTTCCAGTGTGTATGTGTGTACCTGTTTGTTCACCAAACCAAACATCATTTGTCTCATCAAATTGTCTGTATTGTTTCAAATAGAAGACGAATAGGAGACGATGGAGAGGCCGCCTCCAATGATCAATTTATTATTATATTCTTAGAATTTAAATTTTGCTCCACTCAAGCTCTCTATCCAAGACTATTTGTGCTTTGATTGAAGGAAGATATCCGATCAGATCAGGATGATTGGTAGGAACAAAGAAAAAAAAATACAAGCGAAGATGTTATGGATGATGGTAAGTCATGGAATGGAAGGTTTCCAAGAGAAAAGGACCCCTCCTCTCCATTAGCCATGTTATTGCATTAAACCTCAATTTTGTTGAACAGACATTATTCACATCTGGCATTCGATTTTGATGCTTTATCCTAGCACAAGATTGAAAAAAATTGCACAGAAAAAGCGAAAGAGGGGGGGAAAGAGAGAGAGAGTGGAAAAAAAATTTCCATCTATTTAATCATGGCTTAATAGTGGCAGTTTAAAGTCAATCAAACTGGAATGATGATGATGATGATGGTAGTGGTGGTCTAGGATCTAAGATCTAGACGACGATCATCAATGATCATCGCGATCCAAAGACAGAACGATTTCATACATCTGGAACATTTTAAATCGATTTTTGACCAATAACTATTTTTCAGCTTGCACTATCACCCTCAATAATTTCCGGAAACCAGAATCTATTTCCAGCGCGAATGCTGCCATCTGGTGGCGAAAAAGTGAACTGAACATTAGTGCTGCCATCTGTCGACCAAAAAATCAAATATAACCTCCTTTTTTGACCACCAGACTAAGTGATCGAGATTGCGTAAAAGTTCTTAAATGTCTGTGTGGATCTATCACTATCATCTAGTCATTATAATGATGCACTTATCAATGATGCTCTATTATTGCATTATTGAACTATGAATCAAAGCAAATTCATCATTGTGATGAGCAGTATTCATTCGCCATTTGATCAACGAGCGTCGAACAAGTCGGACATGCTATGGCTGATGGAGTTTTGCTGATCTTTTTTTATAATTGTGATTTTAGATTGAAAACGCGTGGTTTTGGATCGTCATCTTCTGCACTCACTGGACTGAAAATGAAAATCGATTATCGGAACCTAGATTGAAGACTGATCCGGATTCATTATTGAAAAGAAATTTGGATAACTTATCAATTTCTAGATATCCTAAATCAGAACCGAATATACCAATCTCATTGCCTTGCCATTGGAATTTCCACATCCAAGAACTTCAAGATCCAGAAACTTTGATTATACTCGTTGCAGTGTGTTACCATCACTAGTTGGAACTGGAAGACCTTGATAGCCAGAATGGACCATTGTCTAATCAATGCTGCTTTGCTGTTCTCTATTCTCAATCTAAGTATGACAATGGAAGTGGCCTGTCATATTCGCTCCTAGCCATCAGTCTTTAGCCGAGTCTAAACGAAAATCTAATTCTTTTTGATGGTAGTTTCTACATGGGGACTCTGGTCTTACGAGAATCAAAGAAGATAAATCCAACCCGGCGGTTCCAGATTGTGGATGTTGGTGAAAACTCGAGAAAAACGGATTCCAAAACCTTCATCATTTTTCTCTGTTTCTAAAAGTAAGTTTACCATTTGTTTTTAAGATCTTCGGCTCTTTTTTTCCTACTTCAGCTAG
>JAOZJS010001314.1:0-11760 GCA_025882695.1 Amerodectes protonotaria | reverse complement strand
CGCGCGGCCCGCGAGCAATGCGCCGAGGAACGGCTCGACGACGAGCCCGCGGCCGAGGCACTCGAACACGACCTCGATATCGAAACCCGCGCCGCCGAAGCCGCCGTCGGCTTCAGGGAACAATGCGCCGATCGCGCCGAGCTCGGCGAAACGTTCCCACATGGTCCGGTCGAAGCCCGCGTCCGATTGCGCGATGCGGTCGCGCACCGGAAACGCATACTGTTCGGCGATAAACCGGTTCAACGTATCCGCCAGCATCCGGCGGTCTTCTGTGTGCTGGAAATCCATCGCAGATCCTTACAGCCCGAGCATCATCTTCGCGATGATGTTCTTCTGAATTTCGTTCGAGCCGCCGAAGATCGACAGCTTCCGGTTGTTGAAATACTGGAGCGCCGCGCTCGCGGCTTCGTCCGGCCCGACCGGCTCGCCGTCGTAGCCGGCGTCGAGCGCCTCCTCGACGAACGGCTGCGCGTACGGTCCCATCGCGCGCCGCATCAGCGACGCAATCTCCTGGCGGATCTGCGTGCCGCGGATCTTCAGCATCGAGCTTTCCGCGCCCGGCGCGCCGCCGCCCGCGACCGCGGCCAGCACGCGCAGGTTGGTCGTCTTCATGTTCTCGAGCTCGATCTCGACGCGTGCGAGCCGCGCGGCGAACAACGGATCGTCGGCGAGCGGCCTGCCGTTCTTCCTCAGCTTCGCCGCAACCGTACGCAGCCGGCCGAGCGCCGCCGTCGAGAAGCCGACGCCCGCGATGTTCGTGCGCTCGTACGTCAGCAGGTATTTCGCGTAGGTCCAGCCCTTGTTCTCCTCACCGACGAGGTTCTCGACCGGCACGCGCACATCGGTGAAAAACACCTCGTTGACTTCGTGCTCGCCGTCGAGCGTGACGATCGGGCGCACTTCGACGCCGGGCGCATTCATGTCGACCAGCAGGAAACTGATGCCCTCCTGCTTGCGCACGTCGGTCGCGGTGCGCACGAGGCAGAAGATCATGTTCGCGTAGTGGCCGAGCGTGGTCCACGTCTTCTGCCCGTTGACGACGTAGTGGTCGCCGTCGCGCACGGCGCTCGTCTTGACCGCCGCGAGATCGGAGCCCGCGCCCGGCTCCGAGTAGCCCTGACACCACCAGTCGGTGCCGTCGAGGATGCGCGGCAGCCAGTGGCGCTTCTGCGCTTCGCTGCCGTACTTGATCAGCACCGGGCCGAGCATGTTCACGCCGAACGGCACGATGCGCGGCGCGCCGGCCAGCGCGCATTCGTTGTCGAACAGGAATTTCTGCGCGACGCTCCAGCCGGGGCCGCCATATTCGCGCGGCCAGTGGCTCGCGAGCCAGCCGCGCGCGTTGAGGATCGCGTGCCATTCGCGCATGTCGTCGCGCGTCAGATGCAGGGCGCCCTTCACCTTGCGCGCGAGGCGCTCGGGCAGATGTTCCTTCAGGAAGCGCTGCACGTCGGTGCGGAATGCTTCCTCTTCGGGTGTGAAATTGAGATCCATCGGGGTTCCGTATCGAATTCGGTTGACGTTCAGTCGAGGCGGTTCAGGCTCGCGAAATCCGCGCCGCGCGCGACGAGTTCGACGATCAGCGGCGAAGGCTTCCAGAACAGCGGATCCTCCTTCGCGAAGGTGCGGATGTCCGCCAGCACGTTCGCAAGGCCGACCGTATCCGCGTAATGCATGGGACCGCCGTGATGACGCGGGAAGCCGTAGCCGTGCAGGAACACCGCGTCGACGTCGAGCGGGCGCAGCGCGATCTTCTCGTGCACGACGTTCGCTCCTTCGTTGACCATCGCGGCCAGATAGCGGCGCATGATCTCGTCGTCGGTGAACGCGCGCGGCGCGACGCCCTTGCGTGCGCGTTCCGCATCGACGATCGCCTCGACTTCCGGATCCGGCGTACCGACTCGCGCACCGTCCGGATACAGGTAATAGCCGCGCCCGGTCTTCTGGCCGAACCAGCCGCGCTCGCACAGCCGGTCGGAAATCTCGACGTAGCGCGCACGCGGATCGCGCGTCGGCGCGCGGCGCTTGCGGGTTGCCCAGCCGATGTCGCCGCCGGCGAGATCGACGACCTGGAACGGCCCCATCGGAAAGCCGAATGCACGGACCGCACGGTCGATCTGATACGGTGACGCACCGTCTTCCATCATCGCGTCGGCCGCTGCGCGGTAGACCGCCAGAATCCGGTTGCCGATGAAGCCGTCGCAGACACCCGCGCGCACCGGCGTCTTCTTCAGCCGCTTCGCCAGCTCGAACGCGGTCGCGACGACGTCCGCACTCGCCTGCGCCGGCACGACAATTTCGAGCAGCTTCATGATGTTGGCCGGCGAGAAAAAGTGCAGGCCGATCACGTCGGACGGACGGTCGATGCTGGCGGCGATCCGGTCGATGTCGAGATACGACGTGTTGGTCGCCAGCACCGCGCCCGGCTTGCATACGCGTGCGAGCTCGGCGAACACGGCCTGTTTGACCGCCATGTCCTCGAACACCGCCTCGATCACGACGTCGGCCTGCGCAAGCGCGTCGTACGACGTGCTGCCCTTGAAGCGCGCCATCCGCGCCGCGTGCGCGGCCGGCGTCATCCGGCCCTTCGCGACGAGGCCTTCGTAGACCTTCTCGACGTGTGCACGGCCGCGCGCGAGCGATGCCTCGTCGCGTTCGATCATCGTCACCGGCAGCCCGGCATCGAGCACCGCGACCGCGATCCCGGCGCCCATCGTGCCGCCGCCGACGACGCCGATCCGCTCGACCGGACGCGCCTTCGCACGGCGCATCTCCGGCGCCTTCGCCGCCTCTCGCTCCGCGAAGAACGCATGCACGAGGCCCGCGCGCTGCGGACTGTCGAGGCATTGCAGGAAAAGTGCGCGCTCGCGCTTCATGCCCGCGTCGAACGGCAGCGTGAGCGCGGCCTCGACCGCATCCACGATCCTGGCCGGCGAGAACAGCCCGCGCGCCTTCTTCGGCAATTCGGCCCGCGCCGCGTCGATCGCCGCCTGCGCGGCCTGCCGATCCGCGAGCCCCTGTGCGTCGCGCGTGCGGCGCACCGGCGCGCCGATCGACAGCAGTTCCTGCACATACGCGAGACCTTCGGCGAGCGTGTCGTCGCTGTGCGCGACGCGATCGACGAGACCGAGCGCGAGCGCTTCCTCCGCACTCACATGACGGCCGGAAAGCATCAGGTCGAGCGCGGCCTGCGCGCCGATCAGGCGCGGCGTGCGCTGCGTGCCGCCCGCGCCGGGCAGCAGGCCGAGCTGCACTTCGGGCAAGCCGAGCTTCGCGCCGGGCACCGCAAGCCGGTAATGCGCGGCAAGCGCGATTTCGAGGCCGCCGCCGAGCGTCGCGCCGTGGAGTGCGACGACCACCGGCTTCGTGCCCGACTCGATCCGCTCGCAGACGTCGGGCAGCGACGGCGGCACCGGCGGCTTGCCGAATTCGCGGATATCCGCGCCCGCGATGAAATTTCGGCCTGCGCCGACGATCAGCACCGCATGGATCGCGGCGTCGGCCTGTGCGGCGTCGAGTGCATCGACGAGACCTTGGCGCACGTCCGCGGACAACGCATTGACGGGCGGATGGTCGATGGTGATGACGAGCACCTTGTCACGCCGTTCGTGCGTAACCGTGCCGGATTCTGGGGGACGTGGCTGATCCATCGGGTTTCCTGTCTATCGCGGTCGACCGGACCGGGTGCTTCTGCACTGAGTGCGATCCCACGCAAAGCGGTGATGACGTATCCGGCATGGCGCCGGGTTTGACTCGATTCTCGATTGATCGAGATTCATTGACAATTCCCGTCAGCCTTTACAGGCTGTCAAGTCAGATTTGACATTGAAACCATGCGGCCCGTTGAACCGGCCGGCGAAGGAGACTCCCGCGATGGACCTGAATGCGCTCACGCTGCTCGTCGAGATCCTCGACGCCGGCAATCTGAGCAAGGCCGCGCAGCGGCTGAAGATGAGCCGCGCGAACGTCAGCTACCGGCTGAACCAGCTCGAACGCTCGATCGGCCAGCAGCTGGTGCGGCGCACCACGCGGCGCATCGAGCCGACCGAGATCGGCCTGCGGCTGTACGAGCACGGACGGCGCATCCGCAACGAGCTGCTGGCCGCGCAGGAATCGGTGACGACGCTCGGCCAGGAGCTGCAGGGCCGTGTGCGGCTGTCGGTGCCGAGCGGCTACGGGCAGCTCGTGATGTCGGAATGGCTGATCGCGTTCAAGCGGCTGTATCCGGGCATCGTGCTCGACGTGGTGTTCGAAAACCGCGTCGAGGACCTGATGCGCGACGAAGTCGATATTGCGATCCGCGTGATGTCCGAGCCGCCGCAGAACCTCGTCGCGCGCGACATGGGTGCGGTGCGCTATGTTGCGTGCGCGTCGCCCGCGTTCGCTGCCGCGCACGGGATGCCGGCCGGTCTGGAAGCGCTGTCTGCCGCGCCCCTGATCACCGCGACGGTGATGGGCCGGCAGTTGCGGATCGCCGCCTATCTCGGCGACGAGCGTCACGAGGTGCTGCTCGAGCCGACGCTGATCTCCGAGAACTTCCTGTTCCTGCGGCAGGCGATCCTCGCGGGGCTCGGCGTCGGCATCGTGCCGGACTACGTGGTCCACGCCGATGTGCTGCGCGGCGCGGTCGTCACGTCGCTCGACGCCTACCGGCTCAGCATCTTCGGCACGCACATGTACATGCTTTACATGCCGAACCGGCATCACACGCGCGCCACGGCGACTTTCATAGAGTTCATCCTCGAACAGGCCGGAAAGGCCGGCCGTGGCGGGCCGGGCAGCGCACGTCAGGGTTTCCTGTCGGATGACAACGCGCCGGACGCGCGGCGACAATAGCGCGCGACTGGCCGTCGCCGACCGCTTCCCTTCGCATTCAGCCTGCCGAGGATTCCATGTTCGACCGGATTCGTCCGTGCCCGCGTCCGTGGGCCCTGCTCGCCGCCATCGCGCTCGTCGCGTTCAATGCTGCCTGTACGTCCGCACCGCCCGCCGCCGGCGCGGATGCCGCCCGCGCGGACGCCGCCGCTCCCGCCGCGGCGTCGAATCCGGCGACTTCGGAGCATGCGGCCGCACATGCGCCCGAGCTGTCGTCGGGCTGGATCGACAAGCCGGGCTGGACCGCGCAGCGCTACATGATCGCCGCCGCGAATCCGCTCGCCGCGCAGGCCGGCTACGAGATGCTCAAGGCGGGCGGCACCGCGATCGACGCGGCGATCGCGACGCAGATGGTGCTGACGCTCGTCGAGCCCCAATCGTCCGGGATCGGCGGCGGCGCGTTCATGCTGTACTTCGACGGCAAGACGACGCAAGCGTACGACGGCCGCGAGACCGCCCCCGCCGCCGCGACCGACCGGCTTTTCTACGGCCCCGGCGGCAAGCCGATGAGCTTCTACGAAGGCGTCGTCGGCGGGCGCTCGGTCGGCACGCCGGGCGTGCTGCGGATGCTCGAGATCGCACACCGCGCACACGGCAGGCTGCCGTGGCGCCGGTTGTTCCAGCCGGCGATCCGGCTCGCCGAGCACGGCTTCACGATCAGTCCGCGGCTCGCGACGCTGCTCGCCAGGGACGCATACCTGATGAAGGATCCGGCCGCGCGCGCGTACTTCTACAACAAGGACGGCACGCCGCAACGCGCCGGCACGGTGCTGAAGAACCCGCCGCTCGCGACCGCGCTGCGCCAGATCGCCGACCACGGCGCGAATGCCTTCTACACCGGCGCGATCGCGCGCGACATCGTCACGAAAGTGAGAAAACAGACGGTCAATCCGGGCCTGCTGTCGCTGCAGGATCTCGCCCGCTACAAGGCGAAGGTGCGCGAGCCGCTGTGCACGGACTACCGCCGCTCGACGGTCTGCGGCATGCCGCCGCCGTCATCGGGCGGCCTTGCGATCGCGCAGATGCTCGGCATCTTCGCGTCGATGCAGGACTGGCAGCAGATCGGCGCGCAAAAGCCCGTGCACAGCGAAATCGGCTTCGAGCCGACACCGTTCGCCGCGCACGCGTTCAGCGAGGCCGGCCGCCTGGTCTATGCGGACCGTGCGCGCTACGTCGCCGATCCGGATTTCGTCCCGCTGCCGGGCGGCAGCTGGGCCAGCCTCACCGACAAGGCCTATCTCGCGCAGCGCGCGCGGCTGATCCACGACGACAGCATGGGCCCCGCGCAGGCCGGCATGCCGCAGGGCGCGATGCTCGCAATGGCCGACGACCGCAGCCCCGAGCTGCCGTCGACATCCGACATCGCGATCATCGACCGCTACGGCCAGGCCGTGTCGATGACGACCAGCATCGAGGATGCATTCGGCTCGCGGCTGATGGTGCGCGGCTTCATGCTGAACAACACGCTGACCGACTTTTCGTTCGTCTCGAACGAGAACGGCAGGCCGGTCGCGAACCGCGTGCAGCCCGGCAAGCGGCCGCGCTCGTCGATGTCGCCCGAGTTCGTCTTCGACAAGCGCACGCGGCAGTTGACGACGATCGTCGGCTCGGCCGGCGGCCCGGCGATCATCAATCACGTCGCGAAGGCGCTGATCGGCGTGACCGACTGGGGGATGACGATGCAGCAGGCGATCGCGCTGCCGAACTTCGGTTCGATGAACGGGCCGACGCAGCTCGAGAAAGGCCGCGTGTCGGAGGCGCTCGTGAACGGACTGACAGCGCGCGGACACGACGTGCAGGTCGTCGACATGAATTCCGGATTGCACGGCATCCAGCGGCTGAACGTCGAGGGACGGACGATCTGGTTCGGCGGCGCCGACCCACGGCGCGAGGGCATCGCGATGGGGGATTGAGCGGCCGCTGCGGGCACGGCGCCCGGCCGACGGCTGATCGGGCGGGCGCCGTGCCTTGTTTCGCTCAGCCTTTGCCCTTCCACGGCACGATACGCCGCTCGACCCGGCGCATCGCAAGATCGAACAGCCACGCGATCGCACCGATGATCAGGATGCCCATCAAGACGATGTCGGTACGCAGGAAGCTCGACGCATTGAGCACCATCTGCCCGAGCCCCGCCGTCGCGGCGACCATCTCGGCGGCGACGAGCGTCGTCCAGCCGAAGCCGATCGCGATCCGCAGGCCGGTCAGGATTTCCGGCAGCGCGGCCGGCAGCACGACATGCCGGACGATCTGCGCGAAGCTGCCGCCGAGCGAATACGCGGCATTGATCTGCTCGACCGTCGCGGCGCGCACGCCCGCGCGCGCCGCCATGGCGACCGGCGCGAAACAGGCCAGAAAGATCACGGCGAGCTTCGCGGTCTCGTCGATGCCGAACCAGATCACGACGAGCGGCAGATACGCGAGCGGCGGCAGCGGCCGGTAGAACTCGAGCAGCGGATCGAGCATGCCGCGCGCGATGCGGCTCACACCCATCAGGATCCCGGCCGGCACGCCGAGCGCCGTCGCCAGCAGGAATGCGCCGAACACGCGCACGGCGCTCCACATCAGATGCTCGGACAGCGGCAGGCCACCCTGGATGCGGCCATGCCACGCATCGACGAACGCGGCCCACACCGATTCCGGCGTGGGAAGAAAAAGCGGCGGCAGCCATTGACGGTGCGTCGCGACCCACCACAGCACGGCAAGCGCCGCGATCGTCGCCGCGCTGAGCCCCGCCGTCCTGCCCTGCCCGGGCAACCGGTAACGGCGGCTGCCGCGTACCGGCCGCGCGCCGGCCGGACGGTTCGACACCGTATCGCCGCCTGGCGCGAAGGAAGTCGCCGCGCGATCGGCTGCCAACGAATCCTGCAGACTCATGCCACCTCCCCGATCGCCTCGTCGCGATGCAGATACGCAATCAGCCGCTCCCGCCAGGCGATGAAATCGGGCGACGACTTCACTGCACGGGCGTCGCGCGACGCGACGTAGCGACGCGCGAACGGCAGGTCGAACGTCTCCGCGATGCGCCCCGGCCCGGGCGTCATCACGACGAGCCGCGTCGCGAGAAACAGCGCCTCCTCGACGTCGTGCGTGATGAAGAACACGGTCTTGCCGGTGCGCGCCCAGACGTCGAGCACGAGCGCCTGCATCGCGCTGCGCGTCATCGAATCGAGTGCACCCATCGGTTCGTCCATCAGCAGCACACGCGGATCGCTCGCGAGCGCCCGCGCGATGCCGACGCGCTGCTGCATCCCGCCCGACAACTCGTAGACCCGCGCATGCGCGTGGCGCTCCAGCCCGACGAGAGCGAGCATCCCGAGCGCATGCTGCATGCGCTCGGCCTTCGGTACGCGCGCGAAGCGCAGGCCAAGCGCAACGTTGTCGAGCACGTCGAGCCACGGCAGCAGTGCGTATTTCTGGAACACGACGCCGCGATCCGCGCCGGGGCCGGTCACACGTACGCCATCGACCCGGACCTCGCCCGTCGTCGGCGCGACGAAACCGGCCATGCAGTTCAGCAATGTCGTCTTGCCGCAACCGGACGCCCCGAGCGCGACGACGAACTCGCCGGCGTCGAGCCGCAGATCGACCTGCGCAAGCGCCTGTGTCGCCGGGCGCCCGCGCCCGCCCGGATACGCGACGGATACGTGACGGACTTCGAGGGTGCTCATCCTGGCCTCGCCTTCAAGCCGCCGCGCTCAGCGCGCCGCCTTCTGCACGAACTGCGGATCGACGCCGACCGAGTAATCGGTGAGCACCGTCTGGATCGTGCCTTGCGACTTCAGGAACGCGGCCGTTGCGGCAAGCGACTTCGCCGCGCCCGACTGTGCGCCGCCGGCGAGCCATGTCGGGGACGCCTGTTCGCTCAGCGTCGGAAACGCATAGAGCGCGAGGCTCGCCGGCACGTCCTGCGGATTCGCGCCGGACGCCTTCGCGACTGCCGCGACCTGCGGCGTGCCGGGCTTCCAGGCGGCGGCGTTCGCACGATAATCGGCGTCGGCGGCAGCCAGCACCTTGACGAAGCGCGTGACGAATTCCGGGTTATCGCGTGCGAACTTGCGGTTCACGACAAAGCCGTCGAACGTCGCCTTGCCGCTTTGCTTCGCGACCTGCCCGGACGTCGTCAGCACCGTGCCGGACTGCTTCACCTTCGCGAGCACCGGATCCCAGATATAGGTCGCGTCGATGTCGCCGCGCGTCCATGCAGCCGCCACCTCGGCCGGGCGCAGGTTGACGATCTTCACATCGTTCGGATTGACGCCCGCCGCCTGCAGCGCGACGAGCGTATGGAAATGCGAGGTCGAGACGAACGGCACGCCGATCTTCCTGCCTTTCAGCGCGGCCACGCTCGCGACGCCCGAGCCGTTGCGCGCGACGAGCGCTTCGGCGTCGTTGATGTTGTCGAGAATCCAGAACAGCGAGATGTCGAGCCCCTGCGACAGGCCCGCCGCGATCGGGCTCGAGCCTGCCTCGCCGAGCTGCACCGAGCCGGACGCGAGCGCGCGGATCACGTCCGCGCCGCTGTCGAGCTTGCGGAACGTCACCTTGTAGCCGGTCGCCTTCTCGACTTCGCCGCTCACCTGCGCATAGCGCCACGGCACGACCATGTCCTGATAGGCGATCACGACCTCGCGCGGTTCGGCGTGGGCGGCGCTCAGCGCGGCAAAGGCGGTCAGTGCGACGACGGCGCGGCGAATGAAGCTGAAACGGGACATGCGGCTCTCCTTCGGTTGCCTGGCGATGCGACAGGAGAGCCGACTATAGGAGTTTTACGCGCAGCGGAAGCGAACTTATCCTGCGAAGCAATCGACGCCGTTGCAGCTTTGCTTTCCACGCCGCATTGGATCGCGTGTCCGGCCGGGTGGCGATTGTCGCGCAGCAACATCGAAAAACAAAAGGCCCGCATCGCTGCGGGCCTTGTGTGCCGAGACGGGCTGGCGATCAGACCACGCCCGCCCCATGCGCCTGCAGATCGGCGTGATAGCTCGACCGCACCATCGCGCCAACCGCCGCGTGCGTGAAGCCCATCTTGTACGCCTCTTCCTCGTACATCCTGAACGTATCCGGATGCACGTACGCACGCACCGGCAGATGATGCTCGGACGGCTGCAGGTACTGCCCGATCGTCAGCATGTCGACGTCGTGCGCGCGCAGATCGCGCATCACCTGCAGGATTTCCTCCTCGGTCTCGCCGAGGCCGACCATCAGGCCGGATTTCGTCGCGACGTCCGGATGCTGCGCCTTGAAGTCCTTCAGGAGCTTCAGCGAGTGCGCGTAGTCCGAACCGGGGCGCGCTTCCTTGTACAGGCGCGGCACCGTTTCGAGGTTGTGGTTCATCACATCGGGCGGCGCCGCGTTGAGAATCGAGATCGCGCGATCGAGGCGGCCGCGGAAATCCGGCGTGAGGATCTCGATGCGCGTTTCCGGCGACTGCTCGCGCACTTCGCGGATGCACTCGACGAAGTGGGCCGCGCCGCCGTCGCGCAGGTCGTCGCGGTCGACGCTCGTGATCACCACGTACTTGAGCTTCAGCGCGGCGATCGTGCGCGCGAGGTTCTTCGGCTCATCCGCATCGAGCGGATCGGGGCGACCGTGGCCGACGTCGCAGAACGGGCAGCGGCGCGTGCACTTGTCGCCCATGATCATGAACGTCGCGGTACCCTTGCCGAAGCATTCGCCGATGTTCGGGCAGCTCGCTTCCTCGCACACGGTATGCAGGTTGTGCTCGCGCAGGATCGACTTGATCTCGTTGAAACGGGAGCTGCCGGTCGCCGCCTTCACGCGGATCCATTCCGGCTTCTTCAGCCGCTCGATCGGCACGACCTTGATCGGAATGCGCGCGGTCTTCGCCTGCGCCTTCTGCTTGGCGGTCGGATCGTAGGCGGTGCTCGACGAGGCCGGATCGGCCGGTGCGGGAGAAGCGGTAAGGTCAGTCATTCGAATGTTCCATTGCCTGCGGCTGTTCGGCGGCCGCCGGTTCGCCGTCGAGGTTGGCGATCAGGCGGCGCACCAGCGTATGCGCCACGTCGTTCCAGTCGGCGGCGGCCTCGAGGCTCGCCATGTCGACAGTTTCCAGTCCGGCATAGCCGCACGGGTTGATCGCGAGAAACGGGCGCAAATCCATCTTCACGTTCAGGCTCAGGCCGTGATAGCTGCAGCCGTTGCGGATTTTCAGGCCGAGCGCCGCGATCTTCGCGCCCTCGTGCGGGCCGGATTCGACGTAGATCCCCGGCGCGCCCGCCTTGCGGACCGATCCGAGATTATACGCCGCGAGGGTTTCGATCACGGCCTCCTCGATCCGGGTCACCAGCGTGCGAACCATCAGCTTGCGGCGGCGCAGGTCGAGCAGCAGGTAGACGACGATCTGGCCGGGGCCGTGATAGGTGATTTGCCCGCCGCGGTCGACCTTGACGAGCGGAATGCGGCTGTCGGCGACCAGCAGGTGGGCCGGGTCGCCGGCCTGCCCGAGCGTATAGACGGGCGGATGCTCGACCACCCAGATCTCGTCGCCGGTGTCGGCGGTGCGCGCCTCGGTGAACGCACGCATCGCGTCGAAGCTCGCGTCGTACGGCTCGACGCCCCGCCATCGCACGGTAACCGGTTGGGCCGCAATCGGCTGGGCCGCAACCGGCTGGGCCGCGGCGGGCGAATCGGGAACGGCAGCAGGCGTAGACAGCGTAGACACGATGAAAACCGGCGAGACGGACATGGGCGGTAGTTTACCGAAAACCCATGCGTCTCGCCGGTCACTGAAAGGGGCGGATCGCCGTGCTCCGCGTCCGTCGTGCTCCGCGGTTCAGACGGTGCGCCAGCCGTCGCGAAGCAGCGACGCGAACCGTTCGCGCAGCCGCGCCAGGCCAGAAAGCGCGACCTGCTTCGCCGGCCGTG
>JAOZJS010000131.1:0-84806 GCA_025882695.1 Amerodectes protonotaria | reverse complement strand
ACACAAAAAAATGTATATTTCCCGTAAAAAATAATTTCCGGACTAGTTACTTTTGTTTTAGCTTTATCGTACTTTGTTTTCAAGGTTTCAAATGTTGTTTGGCTGATCCAAATAACTTGTAGGTTTTGATTTGCATAGGCTTCAAATAGAGACTCTCATTCAATGATAATTTCGAATCGGATTGTTCATCGCCATAGGTTGTGAGCCATGATATTCCGGTTGGATGAATAGTTGGCTGCAATTTAGATATGATCTCATCGGAAAAATATTGACTGATTGTTATTGAATCATTATCGTCGTTCTTATACGACGATCGCGGGGACGAACATCTAGAATCACAATTAATCAATGTACGGTGCAACCAAAGCCCAAATTCTTGATGTTTCGAAATGGATCTTCGAAGATTTAGAAAACTAAAATCACAAGGTAATGAATGTTTCAATAAGTTCAAAACAAATGAACCATTTTTGGTTAACAAAATTTCATTTTGAGTTTTGGATGATTTGGAAATCATTCCAATCACAGGATTTGTTAATGTTTGTGATTCAAACCACATTGCCGATGTTGGACGAGGACTAGCTGTATCGGTGCGACTAGCATTGTGTTTGATGGTTTCCAACATCAGCCGGAAGGATTCACGAGTATAGCGATTATCCATCACACCTTGGTTCAGGCCACGAAAATCATCTTGCGTTAGACGTCTATCCAAGAACACTTCCATTCTTCCTGGATTTGAACTGGTTACACCCAAAGCTTGGCCAGTGATCAAAGTGAATCGATGTTTATCATCTTCGATCCAGGCCATGGTGCTCATTGGATAAACATTTCCCTGAAAAGGTATTTTTTCATAACGTTTTCGGGCCTTGATCTGGAATCCATTCAGATCAGTATAGAAACGATCGCCATTGTTGATTGTGGACACTTCAAATTGCAGCATTATTTCGCGATTAGCGGCATGCTTTCCTTGCATATGGAATTCGGTCTTTAATTCTACTGATGGCCGACCGCGGTACAAGGAAAAACGCAACATGATTGGATATGGTTCATTGATTATCCATTCATATCGTGATTCCACATTGCCAATCAATAAACGTATTTGAGGTTTTCCATTCCACTTCAAGGGTGTAGGTTTAGAATCATCAGGCAAAAATATATAAGCACCGGATTTTTGGACATTTTTGCCACCAGAACGTGTACCAAAAGTCATTATCTTAATGGCCACGTCCAATGTGATCCATTCTTTTTGCTCGAAATCATAGTAGCTCCATGATTTGAGCAAACCATCAACAGATGGATCAAAGGTCAAACGGATCATTTCATTTTCAATACTGGTGTTTGGTAACAAATTTGCCAAAGACAGAACATGATAATTGAACGGTTTGGTGGTCAATTTTGAATCTTGATGATTATTGTAAAGCGTAACAAAACTTTCATGTTTTTCATGATGTACATAGCCATATTTATAGATCGGAGAACATCGACATTGACCAATACAAAATTGAACCAATGATAATGGATTCATTTTTGGCTGAAAACAAACTTCTCTATGTTTTTCAACCATTTCCACGGTTGGTGCCGAAATTTGAGACCAAATATGATTAATTTGGATAAATTGAATCAAACGATTTTGTTGTTCATCGTTGGCGGTCAAACACCAATCAGGCATTGTATCATTATTCGTGGTCCAATGAATATCGAGACAAAAAACTTGCGAATCCAATGCCCAACCAAGAGTATTGTACAAAACAAAGTGTCTGAAAAAGGAGAAAATCAAACAATTTAGTTTGAGCAGAATGTGCCAACACCATTCATTGTTACTTTCGAGAAACACCATCCAAAAGAATCAAATGCTTTTTCATTGGAGAACCTATATTATAGAACCTATGCATGAATTCAATTTCGGGTACGGGGCGGTTTGCGATGGCCATCAATGATGAGGTTGCCACTAATTCCAATATTTCAAAAGATCGTAACATTCTAACCATAAAAGTTAATCAATAAAAATGATTTTTTTCAGAACAAAAACCTGTTCACCTATTCGCATAATCAACCACTACGAAATCTTTGGCGGTTCCGGTGATTCCATCATGATGTTGAAACAAAGCCAAATTTTGTCTGGCAAACTTATATTCATACAATAAATGCTCAAATGGATCCTTTTCCGGTGTGGTGATATTTTTGGTCAAGATGTTGGCTGCTGAAAACAGGATTTCCACCGCACGAAGATGAGTGGCCAAAATTCTTTCAAAACGTTTATAGAATGGTTTCGATGTGAAGTATCCACTCCAATAATGATCATCTCGATCGGCATAGGTGAAAAAATCCCCGACCAACGTGGGAAATTGTTCAGTGGAATCATGATCACCGAGTATAGAATCGAAATAATCGTTCAGAGTAGCGAATTTTATCTAAATTCGATTAAAACATGAAACAGTGTAGGGAAGATAAATAACCAAAAAAAAAGCTACAAATTTTACCTCAGCATTTAAATCTCCACGTTTGTTGATGTAATCCATCAATCGGCGATAATTTAAATATTGACTTTTCCATTCTTTGACATCATCAAAACGAAAATCATCCCCAAGCGGAACCAAAAGTGAATTGGTTTTGTACAGCAACGATTTCTTCCGATATTGGTCTAATAATGTGGTGGCTCTATGAAAAAAATATAGGATCAATCGCTTAGCTAGCAGATTGGCTGATTTTTCAAGAAGACCGCTATCAAAAAGCTAACAAGAGGATTTGAACTTGACTAATTGCCTGCATTAGCTTAGCAAATGATTTTGATTGGCTGTCGTCGTCGTCGTCGTTTTCTTAAGCCCACTACTTACCTCTCTTCAATATTATTTTCGCTTATAACCTGTGGGTTCACTTTCCAAGGACATTTTGGTTTTCCAGGAGGTAAACGTTTAAAATCAAATTGGCAACAAATTTTCGGATCTGGTCCACAAGTATGAGGTATGTCATATGAATAGAATGGTTCAACATGGCACAAGATATCTTTAGAATTTTTTCGCTGATGTTGGAGAACATCATATTGATGATTTTCTTCGGTTTCCCAATGTTGGCGCCAACGAAATTCGAGTTGTTGATTTAGAGCTAAATATTTTTTGATAGAATAATGAACACGTTGTATGACCATTGCACGGAATCCCATTGCTTTCAGTAGATATGCCATCGATGACGAATAACCAAATGGATCGATTTGCCAACTATGTTTCGGGATGAAATCGGCACCAATTTGATTCTGGATCCATTCATGTCCTTCAATCATTTGCAACAATATTGACCAATAATGTGTGTTGGCTTCATCATTCATTACCCAACCACCGGTGACAATTTCCAATCGACCTTCTTCAATCAATCGTTTCATCAATGATCGATGTTCTTGATCGGCTGTTTCCCACCACGCGGAGAGATAGCTGGTTTCGGCCCAAATGAATCGCATGTCGGGATTTTGGCCAAGGAATTCAACGGCATTGGTCAAAATTGGTTTGGTTTGTTTGCTAAAATAAGCATCAAATGTTCGAATCCAGCCAGGATCATTGTGGCTATGTGGGACGATGAAAACTTTTAGTTTTGGTTTTGATTCTTGGAAATCTTCAGTCTTGACTTCCAGTGGCCAGCCTTGTTTCCAAACACCACCATCGACATTATCGAATGGTAATTGATTGTAAACATGTTCCATATTAATATCACCGGCGAACGCTTTAGGAGGTTTGAGACAAATTGGCTGTTTTTCATAGAAAACATCCTCAACCGAAATTCGTTCGCTTAACGAATCGGGATAATTTTGGTGGTGATGTTCGGTGGAATTAAATTTGACCAAATTAATACTGTTACGTATTGATTGTAAAATTTGACGATTCTCTTTCAAGCTAAGCTCAATTTTTTGCAATCTTTCGTTCAATTGTGACGCTCTTACGTGGTAAGATGGATGTGCTATCTTTGAATGCAATTTTTCAATGTATTGAGAATAGTTTTTGGCCACTGATCGGTCTTTAGATTTTTCTGAAGACAAACCAGATGATTGAATTATCAAATAAAAATGGCTGGACAATATGAAAAACAGCAACGCAATGAACAATGAGAATAGAATGAAATTTGGCCAAGAACGGAACAGAATGAATTTTCGTAATTTTCGGTAAATCCATTTGGAGATTGTCAACTGTCGTTGTCCAACCGAATACTGGATATCTTCATTGTTTAGTGGCAAGCGAATGAGTTCTTCATCATCTCCTGCTTCGTTCATTTTTTCTTTTCCTTAGTTCGGCTGTTTGAAATGAAAAATATTGTATGAATTTTACAAATTCATCATATCATCGGCGGTCAGGTTTTTTCTCGCCTTCCATTCATTTAGGGAAATTTTGTTCGAAAATTAGAGCGCTTACTGTGTTGTTGCTGAAACCTGCCAGAATTGGAAAACAATTTAGTAATTGAATGGGTATGTATTGAATTTTTAATGATATCAGTACTAATATTATTGAGGATATGGCAACATTACTGCCATATTTAATTTATAGAATAGAATACGATTAAATGAAAATCAACAACAAAGATATCTAAGCAAATATTCAATGGAACCAAAGAGCAAGGGCAAGCGAAAAATAATCCTTCAACGGTATCAATCAATCATTTCTACAAAAGAGCAAAAGAGCGATCTGTGTTCTAGCCGATGCAATCACAGTATTCACCATAACAACTGAAGATAAATCATTTTAGCAATTAGCAACAAAATTGGTCGATCTCGGGAAAATGTTCCTCATTATCTGTTTTTATGGCAAGGAAAGCAAAGCGAAAAATCCCGAATGGCTTTCATCCAATCACATACCTCTTTTAAATGTTCAAGTGACAAGAATTTTCAATCTAAATCTTAAGGTTTCAAATTACAAAATTGGATCACATTTTAGAAAAATTTTCAGAATATTTAAATCATTTAAATCGAAATCTGTGCATTGTTGAGTATTGTTTGGATTTCTCACTAAATTGTTTTAAAATAAAGCTTTCGGAACAGAAAGCTACAACAAAGTATTTTGATTCGGCGAAATTCTATTGTAGCTATTTTTTTCTAGAAATTATCATTAACCTTGATCGTAGATCATTTTTATAGCTGGATGTGTCTAGCAACATTTCAGCATCGTCCGTGGTGATGACCATCGTGGAAGATCATCATCACACGAATAAGGGAGAATTTTGAAAAAAAATGGAAAAAAGTTGTAAACAAAAGCAGTGTGTAAAATTGTGTACCAAATGGATACTAAACTCGTATGAATCTTCGGAATACTGGCCTGTGACCAACACATGATTGTTGGAGTTTTCAATTTTCTCCTGAGTCGAACCCTTTTTTTCCAAAATTCAAAATGCCATCCCAATTAGATCCAAAATTGTTTTGCAGTAAGATCTACGCCTAAAAACTTTTTGTTTCAGAATTCTAATCGTAATTTTTTCTCTCTTAGACAAAGAGTATTTGCTAAATGATTTGAATCAATGTCTGACGTTTGTTGAAGATCTCAAAACCAAGGCAGCCATTGTTCAGAATTGCTACGAAAATGATGTCGATAAGATTCCTGATGATGTTCGTCAGTGGCTTGGAAAACGCGAAGCTTTGCAAGAAAAGGTGCAAAAAATTTTGATCAATGCCAAGGAAGAATGGCGTTCCGTATTGCCGATCGTTCCTGGTTTGATGTCGGATTGTTTAAACATTTTGGAAAAATCCCGACCCAGAGAGCCTATTTTTGATATAACATTAGATTTTCTTCGTTCATTATCATGGTGCATTAATCTAAAACGATTGAACAGATATTGGCCAACCGAAGTTCAATGGTTACCAAAAGTGACCGAATGGTTGGAAACATATCTTAGACAATATTCGCCCAGTGAAGATTTCTCGCCCACTACCGTGTTGGTTATGTGGTTATCGTCTGCTGTCAAAACTCCGTTTGACCTGAAGCGATTCGATCAATCCGATAGCAAACCAATTGCGAAAAGAATCAGCGAAATTATTGATAAAAACATTGATAATTATTCATTGTATCCAGTGATTCATCTCCTTGCCGGATCCTATTATTCCCGTTCGGATTGTTGTGAACGCTTATCGGAATTCCTTCCGAAGTTATTTGAAAATCTTCAAACATCAACAATCAAATCCAAAATTTGTTCACTTCGGATTTTGGCAACATTATTGAAAAGTGTCGATCGCTTAATTATGTTAAAACACGTGCATCGAATCGTTCCGAAGACTATGGAAACCTTGGATGAAAACCACGAACAATCGGTGAAATTGTCCATGAAGATTTGTGGCCGATCTGCATTGGTACATCTCAAACCATCCGAAAAATTCAAATGGCGTTATCGTTGCGGAAAACGTGTCACCAAATTGATATCCACGGCCAACGGCAATGCTTCAATGACCGGTGACCAAGATGTTGATAACAATGAAAATGATATCAAAATGGACACAGAACTTCCCGAATACTTTGAGGATTTGATCGATATTTTATTAACCAATCTTGTACACAAATCCACAATAGTTAGGTTTTCGGTGGCTAAATATTTGGCATCGATCGGAAATCGTTTACCATTCTCATATTCGGACCAAATGTTGGAACATGTTTTTGAACTATGTCAACCAACCCAAGATGATCACTGTTGGCAAGGTTCATGTTTGGCTATTGCTGAATTTGTTCGCCGTGGTTATGTGCGGATCGATTCAATGTCCAGGGTAGTTTCGATTTTGGATCAAGCTTTGTTTTTTGAACAAATCAAAGGATCTTTCTCTTCCGGCGCCAATGTTCGTGATTCTGCCTGTTACATTTGTTGGTCGATGGCTCGTGCATATGATGGCCAATTGATTGCACAATATGTTTCGCATTTGGCACCGATCCTATTAAACGTTGCCTGTTTTGATCGTGAGGTAAATTGCCGAAGAGCTGCATCCGCCGTTATTCAAGAGCTGGCGGGCCGTACACAAAAGTTTCCCAATTGGATCGATGTCATACATCGGACCGAGTTTCATGAACTTAGCCAGATTGAACACTGCTACATGAATATTGGTGCTCACTTTGCCATAGAATATCCGGAATTTAGAACCGCCATTATTGAGAATCTTCTATTCCAAAAATGTATCCACTGGGATCATTCGATCCGAAGATTGGCATCATCAACGGTTGGAAAGATCTCCAATCGGTGTTCATTCTTCAAGCAACCTTATTTTGAAGAATTTCTCAAAGGTTTCGCAGATCTAAATCAATTGGACCTCAACCATCAACATGGCCGAATCATTGCCGTATCTTGTTTGCTGAACCAAGATCCATCTTTGCAAACCGATGAAGCAAATTTGATTGAAAAATTTTACCAATTGTTTGTAGAACGATCCGCAGCACTTCAATCTAGCTCAGTTTCGTTTCAAACCAATCTGATACGAGAATCGTTGTTAATTTTTGTGGAAAAATGTATGCATTTACTGGAAAAGGACCAGACCAAGTTCGATACTGTTTATACTTTTCTGTTGGATTCATTAAGATCAAACGAAAAAAATGAACTGATTCAATCGAAAACGATTGACGCTTTGCTCAGTTTTATGGAACAGGTCAACGATCGGCCAGCATCCATTAAGCATCGGTATCTGTCTGGATTAATTGAACATATTCCAAAAAGTGATCATTTTGTGGTGTCAACTTTGGCCCGATTTTTTCTCCATTACTCTCCATCATTGGAAATGATTGTCGAAAAAATTTTACCACAATTCAATGATTATTTCGATGAATGGTTTGATCAGGAAATCCGTCGGCCAGAAACGATTGCCGATGTAGCATGTGCTTTGTTGGCGCTTTGTGCAAACAATAATTTTCAAAAGTTTGGTCCCAAACTTCAAACCAAAGTCCACGGCAACCTGTTGAAATGCTTGGATGATCATTCCATAACCAAAAAAGGTGATACTGGACTACCGGTACGACGAGCTACAATAGAATCCATACACCTTTATGTTGAACAAGTTTGTTGGGCAAGGTTATTGCAAATCATCAAGTTGATCGCATCGGAAGCGGCCTCACATCGTAATCGTACATTCTTATCTTCCATGGCACAACTTTCCAAGATTTTTGCCATGATATCCCAACGACAGCAATATTTGAACGATTTGGGACAATTGAAATCTGCCCGAATTTCACCGGAACCATCTTTGGTGGAAGATTTGAATCTTTATCGAGAATGTGTTGGTCTATTGGAACAACGTGAATTGATTCCGGATTTATGGCGAGGTTTTGTGTTGGTTTTGGCCGATCCGATTCTCGAAAAATACTTTAAATTATTGTTGGATTATTTGAAAAGTTCCAATAATCAACAGATGATCCTGGAACATTTTAAACAACTTGCTTTTGAAAGAGCCAAATGTAAACGTTTATCGATACCGTGTCTGATATCTGGCCACAAAATATTAACACAATTGTCCACCACATCAGAGTTTCAGAATGACATGGCCAAATTTGCTTGGTCGGCTTGTGAGCGTACATCTAATCCAAGAAAATATCTTTTAGCCTGTGATATATTCTGCGCCTTATTATCGTTGGGAAACATATCTCTATCATGGACTTATTTGTATGTTTTACTTGGCCATCGTTTACCTCGTGTGCGTACATATACGGCCACCCAACTGTTTGCATCCATTTTAACTTTGGACATGGATGTTCATGATATAGGGGATGATGTCGATCATGATTTGTATCCTGAAACAAATATCGAAAAAATTGGACAAATCCTACAGCAAACCGATTGGTCGGATTTGGATGAGGCTAAAACCGAAAGGAAACAGATTGCTGATCTAATAAAAAGCTTAATTTTTTAGACAAATATTATCAACACCAAATATTATCATTGTTATGATATTAGTATTGTCAACGTATTGAAATTTGATCTATATCGATGTTTCTGTACAAATGGTGCTGTAGGCAACATGGTTGCCTACAAGATTCTTAACTACATGGAAAATGTCTTAGTGACTGGAGTGGACACCGATTGTGTGCAAAGTTTTCCCCCTTTTCAAGAGTTTTTTTCTCCATTGTCATTATTTTGGCATGATCCACATGTTGATTGATATTGATTTAGATCCATATTAGTCAGATTTTTGTTAGACGACAAATATCCATTAAACCTTTTAAAAAAATCCAACAAAAAATATTAATTTTGATCTAAATGATTCATCCAAAAATCAATGATTTGGATGTCGACTGAAGTTAATCTTTCGAAAACCTCTTCAATGGTGATGAGAGACTTTAGGGATTGGATCAGCAGCAGCATTAAAAAAATTATCAATTATTTGTTTTTTGATGTTTTTCAAATCCTTGTAACAATTTTGTTTCCATGGTGTTTTTTCCCCCGACACAATTCGACACTTGATTAGACCGACAACATCGATCGTCTTCACCACTTTCGGCACAAACACATACATACACATATGCTCTAACTATGCTTGAAATCTTGGCTTCATTTTGGCATCGATAAATTGATTTGGAAATTTAGTTTTTGCCACAAATTGAAACCATTAACATTTAGAAATCATGGCCCCATGTTTCTCATTGAAATTTTGGCCGATCATTTTTCTTGTATCACTTTGCCAGCTTCATTTTGGCTCGTTGAAGTTGTATCCGATTGAGTTCAGGATTCCGTTGGCTGTTAGTTTTTGATGATTTTGATCCGAACAATCAATTTATAGATTCTTTTTTACATGTTCCAGGGCCAAGAACCGTCACCGGGAACACCATGGCCCAAACCGAATTATATGCAGAGCAAACAACGCTTGTTTTCCATCGATCCGAGTCGATTGATGTTCTCCTCGATTCTGGCAGAAACATGCCCGGTGATCAAAGAAGCAATGAAACGTTATCGTGATATCATTCTGATCGATCCACGCCATCGACCAGAACCACATTTAACGGTGATTGAGAATGTGGAAATTTACGTATCTGACGATGTTTCATGCGATTATCCCAACCATCAAATGTCCGAAGAGTATTGGATCGAAGTACCACATCCTAAAAAGGATCATGAAGCATTGATCACTGCAAGATCGATTTGGGGCGCACTTCGAGGATTGGAAACATTCTCGCAACTGGTTTATCACGATGATAAATTGCAATTGTTATTGAACGAAACATTCGTTGCCGATTCGCCTCGTTATGGTTATCGTGGTGTTTTGTTGGACAGTGCTCGACATTTTTTGCCGAAAAAAACCCTACTGGCCAATCTGGACGCAATGGCCATGAACAAATTCAACGTGTTCCATTGGCATTTGGTGGATGATCAAAGCTTTCCGTTTGTCTCCAAACGTTATCCAAACATTAGCCAATATGGTGCTTACAGTTCTAGACATACTTATTCACCGGAAGACGTACAAGAAATAATCGAATACGCCCGAATGAGAGGCATACGTGTCATACCAGAATTGGACACACCTGGCCATACACATGCCATGGCCAGAGCCAAACCAGAACTTTTGACACCATGCTATGGCGATGGCCATACACCATACACGCCCAAATATCCATTATATTCCAAATCAGAGATATTGAATCCGATGCGTAATGAAACATTCCAGTTTATGAAGGAAATGTTTCAAGAATTTCATGAAACATTTAAAGATCAATTCATCAATTTGGGCATGGATGAGGTTTCATACGAATGTTGGAAATCCAATCCGGAAATCCATGCATTTATGCGCGCCAATCGCATGGATAATTATTCACGATTAGAACAATATTATGTCCAAAAAACTTTGGCTAATGTTCGAAGTATTGGCTACAAGTATCTGATGTATCAGGACCCGGTGGACAATGGTGTTACGTTGGCCAATGATTCCATTGTTGTGGTTTGGAAGGATAAATCCCTGGATTCCGGTATGGGCCATTGGCAAGACTATATTAAAAATGTGGCCGAAAAAGGCTATCAAATTGTGTTGACAGCTTGCTGGTATCTTAATTACATTTCCTATCCATATCCTGGCAATGATTGGGAAAAATATTACACTTGTGATCCTCGTGATTTTAAGGGTTCCGAAACGGAAAAAGATCTGGTGATTGGCGGCGAGGCTTGTATGTGGGCCGAATTTGTCGATGGCACTAATTTACTATCCAGACTTTGGCCAAGGGCATCGGCGGTGGCCGAACGTTTGTGGAGCAACGCCACCGATACACAAGATGTGGACACGGCCAGGCTTCGTTTGGATCAACATCGATGCCGCATGCTTAGACGTGGTATACCGGCAGCGCCCATTCTAAACGGCTATTGTGGTGATTATGAATGGGACATGAATGAAGCCGATCAACCAACCAACGGTGATCAACCTTTGAATGGTGTAATACCATCGTTAATCAATGCTTTTCGATGATTATTATCATTTTTTTTGAAGAATTATTCATCAAAAATTTCATAATTAATTAAAAATAATGGAAACATGAATTATTGTTTCAATTGATTAACGAAACAATGGAGACACTTGAACGATGGACGACCGTCGCTAATCAAAATGGTCCGACATTGCTCGATGTCCAACCATCTTATACAACCAACGAACGAACGAACGAACGAGAAAGAGAGAGAGAGAGAGAGAGAGAGAGAGAAGTGAAAAGTGGAACGCAGCATACGCGCACTGAGATTGGTATTCACCTAAGGTGAGTGACTGCCAATTGAACTGATTTGAACTAAACATCAAAAGCCAAACCAAGCACCGATCTTTTGGTTATGTCAACCACCCTGTGTTGACCTTTGAGATTTCCCGATATCGATGCTGCGGTTATTATCCGGGAATCACCGTTGGTTTACCGACATATACCGCTATTACGGATAATAAACCATACCAACCATACGGATACACGGGCGCGAGAACGAGATCACTCGATCACACGTTTATCGGTTCATTCGGATGATGAAAAGCAGAAGAAAAAGGGGAAATGAGTTCAAATGAACACTACGGATACCGAACGGTTAAGTTTGAACGAGGTCGTTGACTGGCTATGAACGGTCATCGACCCAAACCATGGATCCGATCGACCCGTGTTTAGGGTTCAATCCCCCTAAAAAAAACCAAAAAAACGCTGAACAACATGCACGTTTCGGTCGGTGACCTTTTGTCCTATGTGTTTGATGCGTGCGTTTTGTCGGCCACCTCCATGGTTTGCGCTTTGATTTGGATTGTTCTCAATTTTGTTCAATCTTAAGGCAAGCGCTTATTACACGCGTTCCAAGCCAAAAATATTTCTTGTAGGTAAGTGGGCGGCTGGTTCAGGAAATGTAGGAGTATGTGTGGCTTAGGGTTAGATCATAGCCAGCCAGGCAGCTAGCAAGCTTGGGAGAGAGCATCAAGAGTCTCTGTCCCAGATACCAGTTCAAAGGTGTTGACCTGTTGTCCTTAGGGTCATGTCCCTTGGATGACCGCATTCGACCTCGAACCGAGAAGAGCCTTAACCTAAAATTAAAAAAAAGCAAAACTTGATTTCCCTTTTGATTCTGTCCAAAAGTCCATCCAGCCTTTGTGGCCTTTCGACCTAGCTCGTGTTATTCTTTTTGTGGACTTGTGAACTTTTGACTTTTCTATTGATGGGCATCCACAATTCGTTTAGCGAATGTAAAATACGCCCTGATGAACTTGTGAACTTTTTCATCGAAAACGAAAAAAATGATGTCATCGTTCTTATTATTATGAATAAGAATCGTTCCTATGTTTTAGAAACCAAACCAGAACACTGAGTATCCTGGTTCCGGGTCTCTCTCTCTCTTTCTGCCTGAGATTCTAAATTCAGTTAATGATTAACCAGCCAGCGTTTTGGTGGCTGTGCAGGCCTGGTGAACGCCTATAAAAAGGCAGAGCTATCCTTCGATGAAGGCATATATCAATAATCAAAGTTACCTCGATTCTCCGCCCTTATTTATAGACTCTATATACGTCGATTTTGTTTATAGAACACAATCCAATTTGTTTTAAAATCTAGTTCATTGATCCAGATTCCGGTAAAATAGAGAGAGTGCGATCCACTTCCGCATCTATGTATGTGTGTATTTATAATACCAGGAAGAGTCCAACTAAAGGTGGTCGAAATGGTGATGATGGTAACGATGGCGCCTGGTCCATCTTTCAACATCCTTGAAATAATGAAGGTAATGCTTAAAGATGGTGTTGGAAGGATTTTTGATGGCGCCCACGCAAAACAGGAACAATGGAAAAAAGTTAAATGAACTCGAGGGAGAGAGCGACAGCGGTGAAGGTCGCACAGAATGGATGAGGCACCCACCAATGTGAACCGGCCATTTTGGTATCGTCGTAGGTCAGCCACTTTGCTAAACGAGGTCAACTTAGGTCAATGGAAGGGCAATCATGATGTGTACGGTTCAAATGGGAAAAGAATCAACCGAATTTCGAAGGACACTAAAGATCGAATAATCGGCAAGAGGTCATCACCGCACATGCAACTCCAATGAACATGAAGGCAACATGGCTTGACAACTGGTCTGGTTTTGATTCTGTTGGCCGCTTTTTCTTAACCCATTTTATCCTATTGTCAGAAATGGGTCCTAATCAATCCATTCTGATTTGGCTCTTTGTGAACTGAATGCTCTTCGAAACGTATATCTTCCTTGTTCCGGCAATTTTTGCGGCCTTGCTCTTCCTGTTCCGGGTGTTATGATAATGATGCAACTGTTTGTAGCGGAGGCCCGTTTCTTCGCTTGACATACTTATCTGTTCCTGAATTAGCAGTAAATTTAGATCATCTAAAAGGAAGAGATTTAGATTTGTGACTTGTTTCTAGATCAAACACCAACATCATTGGATTACTGTACAGGATATTTAGCACATTGTATGCCACAGATCTAGATTTTTAGGCTAGATCAAGGATGTTCTGATTTTTTGAAATAGGCATGCCTTCAAATTTCCAAAAAAAAGCTGACAGAATGAAAGACCAAAAAACTTACTGAATTTTCTACTCACATCTGCTGACTATATCGAGATAAATTATTGACCATTTTTTTTTAAAGAATCCGAACAATTCGCTTTACAATACAAAGTTAAGAGAGATTCAAAGCAATCAATTTTTGAAGATCATTTATTTGGCAGTCAATTTTTAAGAAAAATTTTTCGAAAAAAAATTCTGATGGTTCAAATTAATCCAAAATAATAATGCTAATGTTGAGGATCAAAGAAACTTGTCAAAATCGATGACAATTTTTCGTTGTTTTGGCTTGTAATGAATCAATTCAACTTTAGCCATCTCCAACAAATATCTGCTTGCTTTGAATTTACAATCATTAGAGTATTTATCGCAAAGATATACTACACGATCGATTCCGGCTTGAATGATCATTTTAGCGCACTCATTGCAAGGAAACAAAAGGACGAAAATGGTGCAATTCTTACAATCATAGCTATTTTTGTTCAAAATTGCATTCATTTCGGCATGGCAAACATAAAGATATTTTGTTTGCATTGGATCCATTGATTGCCTTGACCATGGTAATTTATCATCGGAACAATTGTTGGGCATCCCATTGTAGCCAAGCCCTACAATGCGATTCTCTTCATTCACAATACATGCACCAACCTGAGTGTTTGGATCTTTGGAGCGCAACGAAACAATGTAAGCTATCGACATGAAATAATCCCACCAGACCAGATAATCCATTCTTTTGGTCACAGGCATTGGTGGTAATCCTTGAAGATCATTATGATTGTTGTCGTTATTGTTGTTGACTAATGAAGCCTGAATGTCATCGGATGATTTAAAAGTTTGGAATAAACCATGACCATCATCATCTTGATTTGTGGTCATTGTTGTGTTTGAATCGTTGTTCAAGTTGTTCATGTTGATTTTATTTAGATTTTGCGAATTTTGATTTTTTAAAAATAAACAAGTTTGAACCATTCGAATGCACGTGTGTTAGGATTAATTTGCGAAAACATTTTCCCATTGTAATGATTTAGTTTCTGAGAAACTTTCGCCGGTCTCTGTTGTGATTTTATTTCATCACAAGTGTTTATCAAAATTGTGAATATTTTGGTTTTGATTTTCGGACAAAATTTTGATTGTTTTTCCAATTGATATCAAAACATGTTTGGAGATCAAGCATCATCTGGAAATAGCCAAAGTGGTTCTACAACCACAACAAACGGCACCATCGGACAAGAATCAAGCGGCGGCCTAGCCAATCAATTCCATACAGGAATCAATCATGATTTTCGCTACCGTGACCACATGTATAAACTGATAATATCACAACTGTTCTACGATGGTCAACCACAATTAGCGAAAAATGTTGCCGGTGTTATGGGCATATTGGACATGTGTCCACCATCCGATCGTTTGGTCAATTTGGTCACCAAACAAATGATCATGGAAGGAGATGTTCCATTCAAACGCTACCCAAATGATTCGACCACCATCAATGGTATTGATTTAGATTTTGAAACAGAACGTGCTCCATCTTCGACAACCATGTCACCATCAGCATATGAAACCATCTATGTTACATCGCATAAAGGTCCTTGTAGGGCAGGTTGTTTCAGCCAAAATGGACAATTAGTAGCAACCGGATCGGTGGATGCTTCCATCAAGATATTGGATGTTGAACGAATGATTGCCAAATCATTTACGCCTCTCAACAACGAATCTCAACAACAATCCGGCGATTCTGGTGGTGGCAATCAACACAATTCTGATACACATCCCGTCATTCGAACATTATATGATCATATGGAAGAGGTTTCATGTTTATTGTTTCATCCCAAAGATCAATTTCTAATATCTGGATCACATGATATGACCATTAAAATATTTGATTATTCAAAACCATCCGTAAAACGTGCTTGTAAATCCATTCAAGAATCAAATGTGGTTCGATGTTTGGCCATCCATCCTACAGGTGATTATTTATTGGTTGGAACCCAGCATCCAACCATACGCCTATATCATATGCCAACTTTTCAATCATTCATATCGCCTGTGATCACTGACCAACACAAAGGACCGCTAACATCCATTTCTTATTCACCGAATTCACAAATCTATGCTTCAAGTTCCAAAGATGGGGATATTCGTATCTGGGATACCGTTTCTAATCGTTGTGTTACAGTATTACCAAGGGCACATGAAGGTTTAGAGATTTGTTCAATAACATTCTCATCCAACGGAAAGGTATTTATTGGCATCTATTGGTTTTTTGAATTTGGTTCGGATTTGTTCATGTGGTCCTAATTGCACACATTCAGTACATTCTATCCAGTGGAAAGGATTCAATCGTAAAACTATGGGAGTTATCCATGTCACGGTGTTTGATTGCCTACACTGGCGTGAACCCTAATCCGCAAAAACATCGAACACAAGCATGTTTCAATCACACCGAAGATTATGTTATGATGCCAGATGAAATGTCCAACACATTGTTTGTTTGGGATGCAAGAAATGCTGATCGTCAACCACAATTATCTTTGGCACATAATCATCCGGTCAGACAGATTTGTCATTCGCCAACAGCACCAGCGTTCATCACTTGTTCAGATGATTTTCGTGCCCGATTTTGGTATCATAAAATACAATGAAACGAAACCTCTGGCTAGAATTTTTTTACTAATCTTTTTTGTTGGAAAATTTATTTTATCATTATCGTCATGATCATAATTGCATGTATGGCAAATAAAAATTATCTAAAATTTTTTTTTCAAACACTACACAGTCCATTTGATTGTCTTGTAAAGAATGTACATGATGGTCATCATTATGAACGAATGAAAATGTAATTCATTTGAAACCTGCCAAACATTTTCAATGGTTGAAGACTGTTGAAACAAAAAAAAAACAAAAGATACAATTTTAATTGTCGAAAATTTCGAAAGATACTTACGTTCGGTTGGCCATCGAAGGTGGCTCCAAGAAATGCCAAATTTGACAAGGCCACAAAGGTGAACAAAAAATTCATCCATTGTATTTGCCATTGTTTCTCAGTACGTTGATGTCCTTGTCGACAAACCCAAGAACCAGGACAATCATGATCATTAATATAGTTACGATCTTCATCATCATGATCATAAAAATAATGATAATCGTATTGACATTTTCTTGATTCAACACAAGCCGAAAGTGATTGAGCCAATACTTTTCTCAGCTTGAATTCTGCTTGGGTCAACAAGCCTAAAGTTAGCAATACGGACCATATTTGAAAATTAAATCCATGCAAATAGGAGCTGATGAAATAAGTGGTCAATATAGTCAAATAAATATTGTTGAAATGTTGTTTTAAATTTTGAAAAACATCTAAAAGTTAGACAGGCAGTAAAACATAAAAAAAATCTGAATTTAAACAAAACCTATTTCTAATTTTGGCTTACATCTTTTAAGCCATTGATGCATCGGAATGTTCCAGGCAATCACAACCTCCACCAAAGATCGTGGCCATTCAATGTTCAGCGGTTTGGTAACGGTAAGCTTCAAGTTCCATAGATCAAACATCGATTGGCAAAGGAAACAAATGAAATAATGCGAATAATGAAATTGTATGGCGATTGAATAGGCTTTCAATAGTTTGATCGAACCCAATACAGAATCAGTCCCGAACAAGATTAGAAAAATTGAATCTAAATACTCGAACATAATGTGATTGATGAAATATTCAATCAAACAAGTGGAACAAAGCAAAAATACTATGGACAACATTAATGATCCAATCGAATTGAGCAGATTTGATTTATTGATGGGCGCAACGATAGCTGAATTTGAATCTTTGGTTTTTTTCCTAAATTCTTGATTATAAAAAAGCTTGGAATAAGATGAATGTGGGTGCCACATACCCAATACAATACTACAAGGATGGAGCAGATAGCTTAGAAAATCGTAGATTGTCTCGAAAATATACCATTTTGATCCAGACGCTTTATTCTGGTCTTTTTTCACTAATTGTAATCTGGTCTCTTCGTAATAAGAAATTGATTTCATCATGGTCAACATTAAGTTTGGACGTATTTTGATCCATTCTGTCCATCCGAACCAATGAATGAAACATTCGTTCAGAGAAATCACTGATAATTGTTGGCACCATAACAACCAAATAAAAGATTTTTGGCTAGATAATTGAAGCAAAATTGGCACCGATAAGCTCGTCAGAAGGATCACAGCAATCAAGAATAATAATTGACCGGTTTCTTCATGGTGATGATCAAAAAGAAGATAATAACCACTGAACATCAATATAAATTTTGAAACAAGACCAACGAATTTCTCAGAATTGAAATATTGTAACAAATTGATCAACAGTATTGATCCATGGTTGGCCAACAAAATTGGCAAGAAAAAGTTTTTCAAGGAATCCTGTAGTATAGGTTGTATGCAATTGATGAATAATTCAAAAATGGTTTGTTCTTTCAGTTCCTCATCAAAAGCAGATGTTTCATATAGATCAGAGTAATAATCTTCATCAACACCATCATAGGCATCGAGGAAATCTTGTCCATAAGAGGTATTGTTTTCGAATAGGAAATTCTCAATATCCTTAAAATGATACTTATCCATGGTGTAAAATTTGATTTGACTTTTGCACCATAAAAATCAAAATTTTGTTTCTTGTTTTGTTCGTTCGATAGAATCGGTGAGAATTTCGAAAAAATTATCGTGCACAATATCCAACACAGGATCAGCATTGATCATAATCACTTGGCTTGAGTCGGGCATTCGATTCCAGATAGATGCATGTTTTTCAATAAAGCATTTTTCGTGAAGATCATGAATTTTTTGTAGATAATTCTAATGTGATTTCAAAGAAAATTGAATATTGAGCGAAATGATAGCAAAACTCACGATTGGAATTAAATTTTCGCCACTACGAGATCGTTTACGTATTCTCTCTTCAAGCACTTGAGGTTGGGTACGCATATAAACAAACAGGTTGACATATGTTTCTGGTTTTCGACGAAGATATTCAAACCATTCATCCAAGATTATATATTCAACTGTTGTTAGATGCCCACTAGAAAATTCAATGAAAAGATTTCAATTAAATTTTATGGAATTTTTTCCGTGCATACGTTTGATGAAAGTTTTCAACAAAACTAAAACGATTCGAATATATTGAACGTTCCATCAAATGTATCAGTGAAAATTGATCATCATTTTCAAAAGAATTTGATATGGCTTTTTGAAACACTGAGCACATTTGATTGAATCTAGTTATCTGTGAATAATGTTCGAACGTGAAAGCCCAACGTTTTGGATCAGTGTACATTTTTTTCAATAAATTATCATCACCACCGCCGATTTTAGTCCATTTTTTAACCGGTTCCTGATTGATCATCATTAAAGTGTTTGGCGTAAATTTAAGCATGCAAAAATCTTCTTGTTTCTCTAATATTCTGTCCTTAAATTCATTTATCAAACGATTCAATAAAGAAGTTTTACCACAGCCAATATTGCCTTCCAAGCATATCTTTTGTTTATGATTGTTCAAAAGAGTTTTTGTCCCAAATAGTTTCCAAAACCAGAATAGAACAATGTAAAGTTTCATCCGAAATAAACCGAAAAAAAACTTACCCGATAGAATTTAGGATTCATGATGATTTGATTCAACCTGGATTGATTGTTTACTATGAAAATCACGTGTTTTCTGCGCCAAAAATTCATAAATTTCATACCGATTCATAAAGAACGGATGATCATGAATCATTGGTTGATGCATGGATTAATTTGGTTCAGCACATCATGCAGCCTACTCTCAGATATTTGATGAAAGTTGAGGGCTTACCCGGTAGATTCAACAATATTATCTATGTTGCTCGTCAACAGATGACCAAACCCAACGACAATCATCATCAAGATGTGAAGAAATGGAATTCGGTCTGCTATTTCGGCGGCGACTTACAAAATTTGCATGAACAAATGATCCAGAACAATGAGCATCAATTTTTGAATTATTCTCTGGAAACAGTTGCTGAAAAATTATCAAACAGATTTCCGCAAGAAAACATCCTGGTGGTACAACCGTCCAATGTTTTTAGATCATTTTCAAGATTCGAAAATTTCGTACAATCAATAGATGTTTTGGGCACGCCGAAATTCGATCAAAATGATCGATCTTGTTATGATCATTTTTTGAAATTGCTGATCAATGTCTACAAACTCGTTCATCAAGATCATGATGATGGTGATTGTGATGAATCAACAAATCGTAACTTTGAAGTGACAATGATTGCATTCAGCAAAGGACAAGTTGTATTCAATCAACTGGCTCGATCGTTAAGGCTCATTGATTCGAGTGAAAATAGTGCAGCAGAACAAAGTAGAATAAAGTTCAAAGAATTTTACCTATTGGATGGTGGCCATAATAATCCATCTGATTTATGGATCAATGATCCAAAACTGATTGAAGCATTGTTAATTAACGGTGGTTGTCAATGTATTCGAGTTTGTGTAACAGATTTTCAGCTGAACAAACCGAATCGTGCTCGCCAAGAAGTATCGGAATTTCACAAAATTTTAATTTCAAGATCTGAACAGCTCCTGGTCTCGATGGTTTATCTTCGCCAGCAGGATTATAAAAATTTATCTTTGATCCAATTACATTTCAAATGCCTAGATTTATTATTCGAAGGGCGGTTGTTCAATATGCAGCCCGAAAAAAAGTTTCAATGATTGATTCAATAATCTAAAAAAAAATCAACAACAAAATCATTTCAAAAAACAGGATTTTCTAATATCCATCAATCCAGGGAAGTCCGGTTGATACTTCTTTTTTGTAGATCAAATATTTTGGTCCAAAAAAATTAATCAATGTGATCTCTTCGAATTGAATGCGTTGATGGAAGAAACGCCAAGATACCACTATGAATCCGATCAAACTGAACGGATTTTGCAATATGAGCTGGGTACCGGCTGACCAATAAAACCATCCCACATAGGATGGATGACGAAAAATGGAATAGATGCCGGTGATTATCAATTGATGATCGGATTGATATTCCGTTTGAATAATATGATTAAAATTATGTCCAGCGGTGAACATTGCCAATTTCCTGAGGCCATCGCCGAACAAACAAACCATCAGGCCCAAATAAGTGATATAAGGATGAAGGATAAATTTTGATTCGGGGAAGATCCAGGATTCTAGAAAATATTCCAACAACGCCACGATCATGGCTAGATTGTATTCCAAACTGTGATTCAACAAAAATGTTTCAATGGTAGCTGCCTGATGGTTAATGATGGAGGTTGCTTGAAATTCGCCGAAATGAAACAAACTAAATACGATCAGAAACAGGCCAATCGGTTGCCACAAAATTGTTTGCGAATCGTTTTGTTGGTAATGATGAGCTATGGTTAGATGAACGCCAAAAGTAAACACTGAGCTCAAACCTAATGTATGTAATATCACCTAAAAACTCAGAAAGAATCAGAAATTAGCTAGAATCAATCAGTTTATCAAGGTGAAAAACACTTACAGCTGTATAGAAATTATTGGAATAAAATTGACTATAAAGCAAAATGAACGTCAACAAGATGATCGATGTTAACAACGGTACAAAATATTTCCAATTTAAAAAATAATCCGGTTCCAAAATAACATTAGAGATGAACAATGATAATAGGATTGGACCTAGAAATGATTTGGCACAGATGAAAGCGGCTGATCGTTTGTCTACCACCACATCACCATCAAGGTTCTCCATGTCCATCGCTTTCTATGGCCCAAACATTATTTCTCGTAAAAACAATTCAATTCAAGATCTAATAATCGGACAAAAAAAATTCTAAATCAAATATTGAACCCAAAAAAATCGGATCCCTAAAATAAAAAACGGTGCAGCCCAAAAACGTCGTGTTTTTATCCGGAGTGTTCAATAGAGAACGTGTGCCAAGCGAGAATTGACCAATTCTTTTGGTTATCATCAAAATAATCTTTATATTAGAACAATTTTCATTTATTTTTTAAATCAAAAAATAAGTCGAATTTTCAAAAGAACAAATGATGCAATTATGGGATGGTTTTCGCATTTTACTCAAAATCCTATTTCTTTCCTTTAGTTTTTTTGCCAACTTTCTCGGCTTGTTTAGATTTAAATTTGAGAAGTGCAAGTTTCTTGTTGACAATTCGATTGTACTATTCGGTAAGGGATCAAAAAAGTCAAATTTTTGTATGAAAAATTGTGCGGAATTGAAAGCTTACTCGTTGTTTGGTTTTATATAGCTTGAATCGATCAAAATCGGTCAGGTTGGATTTCTAAATAAATTAGATTGAAAATCAAAAAGATTAGCCATTCAAAGCATGATTCCCGTACCGTTTGTTGTTGTTTGAGTTGTTTAGCTAGTTTGGTTTCTGCAAATTTCTTATCGATTTCGGCTTCTTTCCATTGTTTTTGAACCACTCGAGAGCTTGTACCGAACGGAATATTCAAACGGAACTTGGTCAAACGTAAACGTTTGAATTGGATATCTTGTCTGGGAACTTTTGAAGGTGTCCCATCGATTAGAGCACGGTTTTGATCGACCACATCTACAATGGTGACCAATTTGCCAGCATTTGGACCGAAATTGATCAACGCCACACGTCCAATTTCGACTTGGTATTTGGTAGGCTAGCAATACCAAAATACAATAAATTAATAAGATTAATAAATTCAGGAACTTGAAGCATCAATCATTAAACTTACCATTATTCTTGATCAGATATTAGCTAAAACCTGGCCTAAAAAATAATGATTATAATGAAAGAGGCTTGAATATTTACACAAACCAAAACACAACACAACGTGGAAGTTGAACGCAAGAGAGAGAGAGAGAGAAAGAAGACAAGAGGAAGCACTCGAACACATGTGAGCCATTCATTGAGAGCGTTTCGCAAAAATCAACCACCCATTACCACTACCACAATCAAAAGCATTTAATGTTGACGTGTATTACCGACGCGAATTGTAAAAATATATTTTTTTAAAGAAAAAAAAACAAAAATTTAATTAAAACTTCTCATATTTATATTCACTGTACACATATTATATTAATTATTGTTTAGGTATGTGGATTTCACTAGACAATCGAAAATATGAAATGTATCAAACCACTAGATTTGATTTTGGAAGCAAACACAATATGCAGAAAAAAATTACCCAAAAGAACGTAGAAAAAGATAGAGAAAAGAATGTGGGAGACAAACGGAGACAAAGAAGAGAGGTATTAAATCATCAGGTGTGTCAGTGTTATGTGCGAACAAAAATACTTTTTTGTTTGAAAAAAATTGACATGAAATGAGCACAATATTATGGACTTTAATTTTTTCCTCTTTACAATTCAGAATGATCATGTTCATGCTTTTCATCATCATCATCTTTGTCGGATTTATCCTCATCATCAAGATCATCTTCATCTTTGTCCAATTCTTTATCAACTTCATCACCTTTTTTAGCTTCATCTTCTTCTTTACGTTTTTTTTCTTCTTCTGCATCTAGTTCTTCTTTCATTTTCTTTTCGGCAGGCATGCGATTTTTCAGAAGATCTTCTGCAACCTCATCAGCTTCGGTTTCGGAATCAGTGATAAGAACATTATCAAAAATGGTACCAGATTTGACTTGCCATAGATCAAAACCTGCTGCGCAAACCTCTTTTTGCAGATAAAGGTTTGGATCTGGTTTATATTCTGGATTCGGAATCTCCGGATGTACCCATGGACCTTTGTAGTTGGGATTGTCGATTTGTTTAGGTTTCCATTCACCTTTGTATTCTGGATTGTTGATCTGTGGTGGTTCCCATTCACCATCCATTTCATCATCCCAATCCTCTGGTTTGGTTGCTTCTGGATCCGGAATAAATTCTGGCTTGTCCCAATCTTCTGGTTTCTTATCCTCAGGATCATCAATCTTGGCCCGATCGTCCCAATCTTCTGGTTTTTTAGCATCAGGATCTTTGATGGTTTTCGGAGGCAAAAAGTTCCAATCGGATTCGAGTTCACCTTTTTCCACAACTTCTCCGTCTATCAAAACTTTGTAGGTATTATCTGGTTTCACGACCAACCTATACAAATGTGTGTAAACATCATCTTTACATCGGATTTCCTTATTGATCAAATGATTTTTGCCATCATAATTGAATATCACATGAACTTTTTTGGTGCCCGGTCCACAAATATCAGGTCCGAACATGATACGATATGGAGATTCACCATGGAGATCGGTTTGATCAAGGCCACAATCGAATACTTTGATGTAGCCACCACCACAATCAATATTCTGTTCATGTTTAACCGAATATTGTATCACTAAATCTTTGCCCTCATTCGAGAAGGCTTGATCTTCGAATTTCGAGGACAAGGCATAGAAACGTGCATCTTGACTTGTTTGGATACCTTTGTCTTTTTCGGGATCTCCATAAAACTTTCCAGGGGTCCATTTGAATTCTCCAAATTCTTTATTTGGGTGTTTGGATTGTACCCATCGTTTTTCCCAATCTGATTCGGCAAAATCTTCACGGAAATAGGTTTTTGCTTCAATCAACGATTGGGTAAGGGCTAGTAATAAAACGCTGATGAACATGAATTTCGTCATTCTGCACACAGACAGTGGATCAAAACCAAAGAAAAATGGACAAAAACGGTTTAGTATTAGCAGGAAAAAGAACAATCAAAATAAGTTCAATATAAAAAAAAAAACACCAACCTGAAACCGAAAATTCGGATTCTATTCTCGAGCCGGCGAGCAAAAATAAATTATCTGAATCACGCACACCCAGACACACTTTGGCAACCAAAAAGTAATAGAAGAGAGAGTGAAATGAACAAGTTTTTCAAAATGGATTAGAAAGGAGATCGTTTAGGGTGGAGGTTTTGAACCAACAAAAAGAAATTTTTCAGATCGAACGAAAAAGAAGTAGAAAACCAACTTGACAACTATTCTTGGCCACTTAGAAAAAGATGGTCTGGATGATGGTGGTGATGTTGATCAAAATTAGTAAACCACAACAAAATCAACAATGAAACCAGAATGAAAATTCAAATCTGCTTTTGAATCAAACGTTAAAAACCATGATCCCCGACATCCACACATCAATAACACAAGCACACACATTCGTTCATTTTTTTGTGTGATTCGAATGCTAGCAACACATCGTAGTAGTGGTCAAGAAAAGTGTGCTAAGACTATGACACGTATGGATTGGAAATTCAGCCAATCACAATTCGCCATGTGGAATCATTCATTTGGCCCACGTTTACAGTGTGCAAGTGTGCGTTTAGGGGGAGCATTATTGTTGGGCTGATGGCGGCGCTTGGTTGCTAGTCGAGAAAAATGATTATGCCGGTGGCCAGGCGCATGTATCTGTGTAAAATTAAGGTTGGCCCATCCTTTCATCTGCCCACAGCATCCATCACATCAGAGCCGCCACTTTTTCAAGTGAATTGATGTGATTGTTATTCTACGCATGGCTATCCGTCGTCATCGTCGTCGTTTGGCGGCTAACATTTGATAATTTTAAAAAAAAGGTAAATTTTTTCGGTTATAACAACCATGCATGTTGCAAAAATGTATAGCATTTGGTTGCTTGATTTAATTGTTGTCTATCAATGATTTTCAGATCATCCTGATAACGCTAAAATGATGGGTTTGATGCATCTCGAATGATCAATGATGTTTGTTTTGTCTCGACAATTAACAATCGAGTTATCGGACTGATATGAAGTAGTGTCTGTCCTAATCAATCCATCAATCAATGGATCATCGCTTGAAAATCATTATCAATCATTGAACAACACGATGATTTGGAACAAGTCCTGGTTTTTTTCAGTTTTGATCAAAAATAATAATTGAATGTACAAAATTTATAAAAATAATTGATAAACAGAAAAAAATAACCAAAAATGAATTCCACAGGTAATGTTGGTTATGATTGAAATGTGCTCAAACATGTCTCATTGATAATCGTCATCGGAAACAGACTGTTAGGGAACACTTGAGATAAATCAGGAACATCCGAACAATTCGTAGAATGGTTAAAATCATGATCGTATAATGACCCACTAGAATCGATCGGTTCGAATAAATCCGGTTCTTTTCGACCAAACTGGAAAAATCGTTTCCATTTTGATTTTGAGAAAGCCCGGCGCCAAGTTTTTTGGAAACTTTGGATGATGATTTATGATTTAAATCAAACATTAAAGATTCGTCAGAAGATGGAGCAGCAACAGTTTCTTCGGAACGAATTTTGTACCATTAAATGAGAAACGGAAAATTTTTTGAATCGCTTTGAATTTTGAGTGGTCATTGCGATAATTCAACTGATATACACAATCATCATCATCTATATAGTATCCCGAAGATTCGATGGTTTCATTTGCTTCCCTCGAATCATCATCAAGCGAATCATCGATGAAATTGGATTTATATTTTGAATTTGTTCATCTACCGATCGATCGCATTTTGAACTTTTGATGTTAGCGGCGGCAAACAACCTGGTTGAATAACAATAATTTAGGGTTTGAGTTAGTCAAGTTTATTCAGATAATCTTATCAATGATTAAAATTATCTCTTTTGATTGAATTCAAATCAGATAATCCTTCTATGGGGTGTGGACATGGTCAATTTGAATTTGGGCTTTTCGGTCAACATCGGTATGGTGCGTCCAATGCGATCATCAATATTAGGCGGAGCTTTACGGAAGAATCGTGTGAAGAATGCGATCAAATCTTGATTAGGGTTATCAGGATCATTATCTTCATCAAATTCGTCAATCCATTCGTCCAATTCATATTCGTTTCCTTTTTTGGGATCAAAACAAAACGAATAAAGACAATATAAGCTGGCCAATACCACGATTAGATTGAACAAATGAACACCGTAGATGATAGGATTACTACGATGAAATTTCAGAATCTGATACCAAACGGCCTTCTTCTGACAAACAATAAACTTTTCATAGCTAAAATTCGTAAAACGTAGAAAGCTTCTTGAGCTTCTTGGTTTGTAAGGAACATCCAACAAACTAGTGGATATGATTAGAACCGAATTCGGAAATAAAAAGTACAAAAATCCTCCATGTTCAAATATGAACCATTTCGGATCTGATGGTATTTGGTATGGGCAGCAACATTTGGTAAGAGTCAGTTTTAAATAAATCTCATCTAACCGACATAGCCAATAAGTTTCATTTTCGTATGATGATCTTGGTACCAAGTTGATTTTTAACGTTTTCGATTTTTTTGATGGAAACATCACGATCCATACATTGTGATCATTCCATTTGAAATCTGGAATCTTATGCCAGATTGTTTCTTGGATGTAATCTGATACACTAGAATCTGTTGCCTTATTGCTCGGTAAGATTGGCATCCATTGGTTATGATAAATCGAAGGCGATGATTTTGTTAATAATTCAGCATCCCAAACGTTCATACGGAATGGATACTGTTCGAATGCATCAATCTTTTTTACTTTTAAAACATTATGTTCTATCACTTCCATAGTTATTTGATAATTATGTTCATCATAATACAATTTATACACTGATAAACGGCCATCTTTGAAATAATTACAAGCAACTGGTTGATATTCATACGTTGCGACATATTCCAGATCATCCAACCATAGAATGGTTAGGATCTTGCATAAAACTAAACCAACTAATCTTCGATCAGTAACAACCATTTATGGTTTTTGTGTAAGCCAGTTTTTTATCGATTTGTTTAATTGCTGTTACATTGATTGGGTTTTTATTCATTTCAAAAAGAAAAATAATTAATTTAATTCAAATTTAAACAAATCAATCAATCACATCCGGACCCAAATTCTCGATCTCCTGATCGGTGTAACCACATTCTTTAAGAATAGTTTTGGTTTGTGGTTCAATTTTGCCAACATTTTTATGGAAATCTTTTCGTCGACCAACTGCCGGGGTTCTGGATAATCTTGGGGCAGGATTAGGATAACCAGTGTCCGTATCGAACGATTGCCGGTCTTGATTATGTCCATATTTAGACACTTCGTCCATGTCCAACACTGGAGTTACGCAAGCATCAGCATCTTCGAACAGTCGGACCCATTCATCGCGGGGTTTTTGTTTGATAACTCTGGCAAATTCTTGTGCCATTTGTGGCCACAATGATGTATCATAACGATTGAAACGTTCCTCATCGAAACCTAAGGTTTTGATAAATTGCAGATAAAATTTCTCCTCCAATGAGCCGACTGCCAAAAATTTTCCATCAGAACATTCATAACAACGATAGAATGGTGCACCATAATCCAGTAAATTTTGGCCACGTTTAGGCCAATTAGGCCATAAAAATTGGCTATGTATTTTCAATGATTCCCATAGGAAACTGCCAACATAACCGGTACCTTCGGTCATGCTATGATCAATGATTTGGCCCAAACCCGAGGTGGTTCTTTCGTGGATGGCCATCACCACTGCAAGAGCGCATAATATTGAACCACCGCCAATATCACCCAACAGATTCATTGGTGCTATCGGTGGACGATCACTGTATCCCAAACGAGACATGACACCGGACAGTGCTAAAAAATTAATATCATGTGATGCTTTCTGAGACATTCGACCGTTTTGTCCATAACCAGACAAACGTGTATAGATAAGGCGTTCATTTTGTTCGCAAAGCTTTTCCGGCCCTAAATCTAAACGTTCCATGACGCCCGGCCGAAACGGATCAATTAAAACATCGGATTTGGATGATAATCTTTGCAGAATTTCTTTGCCTTTCGGATTTTTCAGATTCAAATACATTGTCTCTTTTTGTTGGGCAAACATTTCGCCATTTGAAGCATTCAGCTACGAATTTTTGAATTGATCATAAATTAAATTACTTAGGTTAATCAAACGATTAATAATTTATTATTACATTATCAATTCGGATGACTTTGGCACCAAAATCTGAAAGAATCAAACCTAGAAATGGTGCCGGTGCTAAACCACACATTTCGATCACTTTGATTCCTTTCAAAGGAGCCATTGTTTCGGTAAAATAATGAAAACAAATCGATTCTCAAAATCAGACTATCCGAAAACTCCGAAACCGAAACCACCATCAAAAGGAAACCACCAGGTACAAACAGACCACAATCTGTAATCGAGGTTTTGTTGTTTACGTTCGGATGCTGTCGGAGTTGTATGGTCCAAAATATTCCATCACGTGATCTGTTCATCACGATTCTCGCTTGTTGGTTTTACACCAGTAAGCGCCGCCCTTTTTATGCGTATCGCACCATAAAACTATAGTGTGCGTGCACGCAGAGCCAGTGCAAACGACTCTTCTCTATCACCAAAGCACTATTAAACGTACGACTAAGTTGAGATAGTTTGTATTCGATTGGTTTCTGTGGATGGTAACAATTTACTAAATAAGTATAAATTGTTGATTTGCACCCGGCTAACGGAAAAGTTGTTGCCGGATTTTGTTGCCCGAATTCTGCCTAGAGGTGGCGCTGATTCAATCTTTATATTTTTAGAGTGATATTTCTAAATTTTGTTTTCTTGTTTCATGATCTGGGATCAATTCCATTTCGAAAAAGCAACATGTTTGTTCCAGAATTTAATTTCAAATCACTTATAGGGATAACCATTTATGCTTGGTGTTGTTGCTGTCTATTTTCAACCATGGTAAGCATCATCAGTCGAAGCTAATTTATGACATTTTGATTTAATCACTGTTTCTTTCGTTTGTTTTGCTCTTTTCCTGATCCGCGTGTAACCGCAACATGTCCACAGTCTTGCGATGAAATGATACATCCCAACATAATAATCAATAATAATAATGCATTAGATGATCTGAATCATAATAGCAATAATCAAGTCAATAATCTAGTCATTTTACGATTATATCATGCTTTCAATTCAGGTCTATTCAAAAGATAATCCATTCTTGATTCAAATCGTTTTTTGATCTTTCAGATGAGAATTATCAATATAGAGGACTGTTGACCATCCAGAATAATGTTCCAATCATCAAACAAGATGGATTGAATGATCGACAAATGAGCTTGATTGTGAGTAAAACTTAATCCTAATGGCACCTTGAAGATGCTAAAATTTCTACCAACCTCGACAGGAATCGGCTCAAAAAGGAGATAATTATTATTTGAAAGCTGAAGCATATCAAACGTTGGTGTTTGAGCATGAAAAACCATACCAAATTTCCAAAACATTCATTCCTTCGGTTATTTTTATTTGATTTTCCTATGTTTGTTTCTTGGGCATAATTTTTTCTATTTAAATTTATCTATAGTGCGCTTTAATCCAATCCTCATTGAATGATCAATTGTGGATTTCTTTGGATATCAATTCAAGATTTGTTCATTTGGTTGCCAATGTGGCCAATGTTTATTGTCAAACAACCCAAAAGGATTATTGTGATTCCAACATATTTAATACGACAGTTTTATATAGTAAAACTGCTATTTCACCAGGGTTAGTTGTCCATTAATTTTATAGGCTGCCGATTTGTCCAACACACAACAATCGGTTCATCCCAGGTCACATAATTAATAGAGAAATTGAGAAACGTTTCTCTATAAAGTTTCGGCCCTTTTTATCGATTTTCAATGCCAAATGCATATTTGAGTGCGTACTTCAAACAGTACAATTTTCACAGAAGAAGACTGGTTTACCCTTTCTTCTGTTCAAAGATCAATTGATGATTCATGTTCAATTTCTATTGGAAAAATTGTTCATTTTATTTCTGTTTTGTTTATTTCCGCTTCAGACCCGAAACGAAAACCTATTTGGCCAGAGTGGAACAACAACGCCAAGAAAAGCTTCGCGGTAGCAAACAAGATAATCGTTCGTTTTTGGCCAAATATGTGAGCTTTCAGCGCTTGATGGCTTTTGAAATCAAAGGCTAACCCGACCCTCATTTTTTCTTAAAAAATTTTCCCATTTCCCATTTAGTGGATCTACATTGTTCCGGTAATGTTTTTCATGGTTATTTCATCTTCAATGAACCCGGAGGGGGGCCAGGCTGGTGGACCTAGATAAAACACAAGATTTAAATTGTACAAATTAGCCATTAAAATATAAATTTTCGATTAAAATTTCAAAACATTTGATTAAACCAAATTTTTCGACTAACCATAAAAATGCGAAATAGTAGTTTTTTATTTAATTTGAATTAGACTTAATTTAATTAGTGTAATTAATTCGAACTTTTCGAAACTTTTCTTTCTTAGTCGCGACCAAAGTACATATTGTAATTGGGGACATTTCTTCTGGGGAAATAAACAACTGTTGCTATGTTTAATTGATTTTGTTATTATCGTCAATGTACACAGCAATTTGTTTTTAATATCCTATGTTGATTCTCATCTTCCTTGAGAATCTTTAGTTGAGAAGGCCGAAGTAAGTTTAATACAATTCGGAGAATAATACCCTTAGGACAGTGGACGATTGTTTGCTTGTGGTGATTAGACTTTCAAATAATCATCATCGGCCTTCAAAATTGTTAAGAGGTTGTTATTTGGTCATTTTCGATTTCGACTGAGCACTGAATACTTGACGGCGTAGTAAAAACTAAAACTGAAACTTCCGAAAAATGAACCGAAATCTTTACCTTTTTGCTTATTGGATTTTGTTGGTGTTATTTTCGGTATCGGTCGGTGCTCAAGAATTTTCGGATGATCCGGACATGTATCGAACATTGGTCGAGTTGATTCAATCGCGAGGTTATGATGTGGAACAGCATTCGGTGGAAACCGATGACGGTTACATTCTGACCGTATACCGTATTGTTGATCACCATCGGAAGGCCGCAAACCTTGAACCAGTTCTGGTACAGCACGGCCTTTTTGGTTCGGCAGCAGATTTCTGTATAAATACACCGTTTTTGCGAACCAATAATTCAAATTATGGTGATAATATTGCGTTTGCCCTGATGCAAACACAACGATACGATGTTTGGTTGGGGAATTCTCGTGGTAACCGTTATTCTATGAGAAATCGAAATTATTCACCAATTTCCAAGAAATTTTGGCAATTCACTTGGGACCAAATGGCCTTGTATGATCTACCGGCGGTGATTGAGTACATCCTGAAAGAGACCGAACATAAAACATTGGCCTATGTTGGATATTCCCAGGGAACCACACAAATGTTTGCATTGCTAAGCTTGAAGCCAGAATATGCCCAAATCATTCAGCCATTTGTTGCGCTTGCTCCGGTCACTTATGTAGCCAATCTTGATGGTGCCTTTAAATTTTTATCCAAATTTCAATCATTCTTACTTTTGATTGGCGGAGAATTCTTACCAAGCAATTATCTTATCAATCGTTTGGCCCAAGAATTTTGTCCAGAACCTGAACTAAGAAAAGTATGCGAAAATTTTGTATTTCTAATTGCTGGTTTCGATCGGGAAAATCTGAACGAAACACGTTTAGGTGTTTACTTTCATTTTATACCATCCACTTCATCCTCCTGGGATCTGGCTCATTTTGCACAATTGGTGAACAGTAAAAAGTTCCAACGTTTCGACTATGGTAGCCAGGCATGCAATAGAGAACATTATGGAACATCAAAACCACCTTTGATACCGTTGAAGAATATTCCCAAAAATGCCAAGATTGCTTTGTTTCAAGGGGCCAGCGACATATTGTCCACCAGAAAAGATGTTGAACATTTGAAAACGATTTTCAAACAATCTGGACTTGAATTAATCGAAGATTATTGGATCCAGGACCCTAAATGGACACATTTGGATTTTATAATTGGGAAAAATGCAGGAAAATTGTTTATAGATAAAATGATCGATGTTTTAGATCGACATGTTCTCCCGAACAACAATCTTTTACTTTGGTAAGATTTTAAATTTCAAGTTTGGTTATAATAAAATCATTTCGACATATTTCTAAGCTAATTTGGTATCCGCGATGCGAACGCGACAATTTTTTCAATCATCAATTTGGAATTTTCTTCTCTTTCAGACACTTCCAGAGTTGTATAAAAGATACAATGTTTTTTTTTTGATCGAAAAGTGATCTAGTTTTGCGCTAAAGAAACCTCAAAACTTTGGAAACAAATCTAGAAACGAAACCGAAAATGTTGCGAATCTTGTGTCTCGCCCTCACCGTAGCTGCGATTTCGGCTGGTCCGATAAATTTTATTGATTGTGGTAGGTTTTATTATCCAGATTGTATTTCTGTTTAATTCTGCATTCTGTTCAATTTGTCTGAATATTAGGTAACAAGGAAGTGATCAATATTGACGTAACCGGCTGTTCCGGCGACACTTGTGTATTGCACAGGGGCGATCATAAGGATATTAAATTGAAATGGAGATCCAACCAGGATAGCCAAACACTCAAATTGAACGTTACCGCTATCATTTTGGGTAATACTCTTGACCTTCCCGGATATGACAAAAATGGCTGCCATTACGTTAAATGTCCAATCAAGAAAGGCCAAGTTTTAGAGCAGAAACAGAACCTAACGGTACCGGAAAACACTCCAATAGTAAAAGCTCAATTGGTCATTAAAGCTACTGGTGATCATGGTTTGGTGGCATGTGTTAAAATAAATTTGCGGGTCACAAATTAATAATCCAAAATCCAGATGTAATCACAACGGTAATCACCACTTTTTAGATCAGTATGTTTGCCAAACCAGTACCAGTACCAGTACCAGTGTGAGAAGGCATTAAATTTTTGAAGGTTTGAAATAAATTTCAAAAAATAAAACTTAATAAAATCATTTCGACCCGTGGTTTAAATGGTTAAATATTTTTCAATCATCAATTTTGAATTATTCGAGCGCGTCATTTTGCTTAGGAATTCAACAATTATAAATCTAGATGCGTTCTGGTAATTTAAATGGGTGGTGATGGTGATCAAACTTTCAATAAGACCTTCAGGGATACAAAGCTCTTTTGATAATTTAAGTATAAAAGATGCCATATTTTTTTGATCTTAAAGTCATCTAGTTTTCCGCTATCGAAATCTTAAGACCTCGGAAACAAACCCGGCAAAGAAACCGAAAATGTTGCGAATTTTGTGTCTGGCCCTCACCGTGACTGTGGCTGCGGCTGGCTCGATGAATTTTACAGATTGTGGTATGTCTCATTATAAAGATTGCGTTCTTGTTTTATTTTGGGATATATTTTGCCTGAAAAATTAGGTAACAAGGAAATAATCAGTGTTGATATAAAAGGCTGTTCTGGTAATACTTGTGTAATGCACATGGGCCAAACCGTTGAAGCTCAAATTAAATTTACGTCCAACCAGAATAGTGAAACGCTTGAATTGGACGCTTGTTTAATTCATTGGGGCATACATTTTACTATCAAGGGATTTGATAAAAATGGCTGCCACTCTGTCAAATGTCCCATCAAGAAAGGCCAAGTCTATGCTGTGAAATACATTCAAAAGGTTCCAAAAACTTTTTCGGTGTCAGGTCAAGTGATGCTCAAATTCAATGGTGGTAATGGGGAGGTGGGATGTATGAAGGTAAATGTCGAACTTGTAAAATAACCATCCAGAATCCAGAATCTAAATGTATGCCACAATAAGGATAAAAGATGCACTGTTGCATCATAAACATTACCGTATTTGTTATTACTGTTGTAACAAGATCAAAGATACCACGGATAGAAATATAAAAAAAAAATTTCAGCAAAAAAGTTAAATTTTACAAATCGTTTTTTCAAAAAATTGTTGTTTCAAAATTCTTTCCATTACTATTGAAGTTTGTGGTGATGGTGTGAGCATTGTTCCATGGATGAATACGGAATGGTTTAGATCTACGCGGATAGGGAGAAGGATGGTGATGGTGTCCTGGTTGGGCGATCGGGATTGTTTGGCTACCATCAGCATTATTATTGTGAATATCTTCCATTAAACAAGCATTAGTGGAACAAGTTTGAACAGACAATGAATCCATTGGTATCTGATCATGATCACCACAATTGTTCGGGTTTTTGATCTTCTCACAATTGATGATCTCTTTTAATAATCTGCTCAAAAATATCCGGTCCACATTGTTGGCGATCTGTGGATATGATAAAAATTTCAAATATGGATTGGCGGGAAAATTTAAAACCAGATAGATACTAACCAAATTCAAAAAGAACCAATCCGATAATTTCAACCGAAACATCAGGTTACGTGTTTCATTCAATGTTTGTGAATCACCGAATTTCATCAGGTCACAAAGAAAACGGGTACGCATGAACGGCAAAAGGATTTCGGCTAAACGATAAAAGAATGTCATCAAAAATAGAAAAGCCATCAACAGAATCCAAAACCAGAAGAATAGAAAAAATTTATCATTGAACACATTCAATGGAAGCATGCACAGAGAATCAATAATTTCCGAGGCTCCCGATGGCCCATATCGACGATATTCACATTTGGTCATGCGAGGGAAAATTTTGTTGATCGGATTTAAACGACGCCAATCATCACGTTTGGTCATGGTTAGTGTCTTCAATGCATCCAGGCCATAGGTGAAATAGTGTCCACCGAAAATCAGATTCAAAATGAACATCTGGGCGAATAGATTGAGGAAGCCGATCAATTCACAAAAATAATATCTGGCCATATATTTTCCATTGGATCCAAACGAATTGGCCACATAGTTGGCTATGCGGATCAATTGACGATACTCGGCAGAATCACAACGTGGATCACGATCTACCAACATGTCCGCTTGTGACACCAGTGCACGTATCCTACGCCCTTCCATTGTTTTCCAAAGCCAATGTGGAAAATAGAAACATAATGCTTCAAGAAAATAGATTATCCACATCCATTGATAATAGTCCACATTGACCTCGATCAACGGATCCGGATTGGATAACGATGATGAACGGAACGGTATAATACCGGGAAAAATTCCGGTAAAATTCCCACGAGGATCGTTCGGATAAGGTTTTTGGTGCCCATCCGGTACGGCAACAATATAGGTTGGATATATGAAACAATAGGTTTCCAAAAATTGTTGATTCACTTTACCGCCTACACCATCACAATGGATCGGTTTGCTGATTAGCTGTGAAGAGCATACCACCATAAGACCGCCAAACATGAATATTGATGATAAACGACAACTGATGCTCAAAACTGGGCCATCGATGGCCAATGATCGCCGTTGTAAAAAGCCAATCAAAGCTCTTATTTCATCAAACATGCCTGCTAAATTGCTGATTTTAACAAAACAGTAGCTTATTGGTAAGAACAATGAAAATCGAATCAGATCATCCGGAAATGTGTTCGAAATAGAAGACCGAAGCATCTCTTAAAGATTCGTAAATTTTCGAATTTATCTGGTTGTTAGAAATTCTAAAGTCACGCGGCCGAAAAAGTTCGAAAAAAGAGCTAAAAAATTTCGGAAAAATATTGTTTTTGTTGTTTCCAAAAATTCTGCTTTCCTTTTTTCAAAATACAATTCAAAGATATTCCCTCAATTCCCTCCATACGCTACCCTGGTACCATTGGAATACTTGGTCCATTTTTTTAATTATTATTAGTGTCTTTAAATTCAAAAAATAATAATTTTTTTGCAATGATACAAGTAACTCCATCTATGGGACAATCGTTGCAAACCAGAAGTTTTTGAAAAAAGACATTTTTTCCTGTTTGGCTGATCAGACTGGGACTTAAAATTGTATATTCAAACGCGTTTGACAAACGGGTGTTCCATAAATCATACCCGAACATTGATCAAGCTGAGCAATTTTGGCCCGATTATTGAAATACCGGAACGAATCTTTACCGCAGCGTATAAGCACATAGATCGATACGCATTGTTTGAATTCTGAAATGGCGCAACAAATCGTTTCCTTTTCTATCACCGGATCTAGTTGTTCACCTTGATGGTCTTCTTGCCACCACAAACCGCGTAATCTTCGCTCAAAACGGTTCTGGCAAGGTTTGTCGAATTTCTTCACCACATGATCACAATAAGGATCCAAAAGACTTCCAAAATCATGGCGTAGATCGAACGCAAATCTTTTGGAACGATCCCATTCATCCTGATAGATTGTCTCTTGGATGCCGATCATTGGCCTCTGTTGTTGGAGCCATCGTTGTCTTAGCTCGGAGCAAATGTTTGGCACTCGTTGTTTACGATTATCGGCCAGTTCCCATTGGATCGAGCCGAGAATCGTTTGCAACGAGACTTCTTTTTCGTCCAACGAACATAAGCTGTCCACTTCATAGAGGTACTTCTTCAAGCATCTTTCAAAATGGTACCCAGATTGACATTGTTGTTGGTCAGTTTCAGATATTTTAGTCCGGCCAAATTCACCAAAATCGATGCCCATGTTGGTCATCCAACATTGAGAAACATTTGTCCAGGGGATACAAGGGCCACGTGGTTGATGGCTCAAATGATGGCCCATTCCGTTCTGGTCGATCCATTCTTCGTCTATTTCGCCTCCTTGGCCTTCTTCTGCCAAATATTTTGCTTCTTGAATCTTCTGTGGCCCAAGCCAATCGATCTCTTTTTGTTTGCAGGACACGATCGTTTCATTGTTTTGTGTAATGATATACTTTAGGATGCTAAACGTTGACCAATTCATCTTTTTTTCACATTTGTCCGCATAGTTGATTAAACACGTGAACTCTTTGTCCATCGATCGGCAAACATTCAGCATATCGATCTGTGAAGACACCTCTTCCTCTTCGGTACGGTTCATAGTGAACACCACCCGACGGCCATCGATGATTTCGATCTTTCGCAACAAACTAGATTCACAATCCACTAGAAGATTGAGGTCACAATCGAATTCATCTTCAAATTGAATTCCTGTTTCCGAATCGTACACTCTAAACGTTAGATCTGCTAATTGAGCTGTTGTTGAATCATTGGTGTTATTCTGTTCCATCACCAACATCATGAGAGAACGATAATAATTCTCCAAATGAATCATGTTCTGTGAACGAATTTCGTTCATATAGGCTAGTTTCTTCCGGAATTGTTTATATTCAGACTGATAGTCGATTTTTGGTTCCATTCTTACAAATCGACCATTGGTTTCGGAGGAGATAACAATTGACGTGGCCGTGGTCAATGAGGACGGATTTGGCTGGACATCTTCGATTCCGTTTGCTAAGGAAACGAATATGAATATGATTATACATTTTGTCGACATTTTTTTTCATAACAAATTAAAACATAAACCACGAATGCAGACCTACAAACGCAAATATTGTTCATCAAGAAACTGCAAGATTGCAACTTCGTCAATCATTCCATTTTTATGCTTTCAAAGCATTTAATATCTATAAAAACCTTCTTTATCCACACCATGTTGAATTGATCGTAGGTTCGCAAGATCGTGGGCTAAATTGAAAGTTGCAAAATCAAAATTTATACAATTCTCTCTTGGTAGTATGTTCTTAGGGGATGTAGCTCAGTGGTAGAGCGTTCGCTTTGCATGTGAAAGGTCCAGGGTTCGATCCCCTGCATCTCCACAAAAATATTCATTTTACATTTTTTCCATTCATTTTTTTGTCGTTGAAATTTGTCTGGTTTTTTGTGCCATAGAATTGTGTTTGATCACATCAGATAAAATCAGCGGCATTTTTATGATATTCGAATAGGTTGTCCCATAGATGGCGTTAGATACTGGAACAGCGCCCTCTGATGAATGATTGGGGAATCAATTTGATTCTTGAACTGTGTGCGACAACAAGTAAGCATGCGTGAGCAACGATGTCTGCAATCCATAGTCTTTCTCTCCAAATAACTTTTTTCCTTCATTTCTCACATATATTCATCATTAAATTTCATCATCGAAATGATATTCGATGATGATATAATGAAATTCATTCATATATGACAAAGAGGAAACAAGGCATATATTTTTCATAATTTGAATATTTATTAATATTTTTGCTACAAAAGCCGTCAAAGCGCAGCGTAAGTTAGCCACATAGATGGCGCTAACACTCGAGTGTTGGGTTCTTGTTGTTATTGTTGTTGTCGTTTTAGTTGATTTTTTCGGTTGCAGTGAATGTTGACTACATTCTCGCATCCTAAATACATAGCAGCCGCTACCAACCAAGCATCCTTGTCGGTTTATTTCTTCAAGATATCTGGTGGTCTCTTTTAATTTCTCATATTTGTTGTTGTTGTGGTGTTCCTCTACTGCCTTTGCTAAGCCAAGTACTTTGGCCCAGTACCCCGACTTCCCAACTCAGACAAACATCAGTGGCAACAACAACAACAACAACAACAAAACACAATAAGAGAATTATAAAGTATATTAACCAACCGACTAGGCTTAGTATTAATACTGTTAAAGTTGACGACAATATTGGATGTTGTCGTCATCGTCGTTGTTGTTGTTTTTTGGACCATTTTCCCAATTAATTTTGCAAATGTGTCTGTCCAAATCGAATAACTGATTTTTTTTGATTTTTAATTCCAAACAACCGCTGCCGGTGTGTGTCTGTGTTGTAGTAATTCAATTGAAGCTCTATAGCCGAAAAAACAATTTCAAAGGTGATGATCATAATTTTTAGGTAATTATTGATTTGATCGTTTTGTCTCAAATTTTCTCATCTGTTTTGTTCAAAATTCATTTGCGATTAAGTACTCTGAGTACTTTGAGAATAATGCTTCGCTAATCTAATCTCAATCTAAGACGCAATTCAATTAATTGAATTACTCTTTTTTAATCCAAAATTGCTAATTTTCTCCCATTCAAATTACAACCAGAAAGCTCTTGATTTAAGTCTTCACCTGGGTCGGTTTTCTTTATTGAACTTTATTTGACTTGATTTTTAAATTGTAATTGTGCTGATTCATTCTACCTTGGAACGTATTTGTCCTCGGAATACTGTGGCTAAAGAAGAAAGAGAACAACTTTCCCAACAATTTGAGAATAATCTTAAATTAAAAAAGTTTTATATAAATTGCAAATAACAGCCAATTTACCGAACACTCAAGATGCAAAAAGAAGGCAAAAAACAATTATTGGTGATCGAGCCTAAAAATGAAATCGCTTTCAAAGGTTTGTTTTGTTATAAATTGTTCAAACCAAAATTTGAATAAAATTGATTTTTGAACTAAATCAAATTTCAGGTCCATATGATCAAGTGGTAACCGAATATTTTACGTTGAAAAATCCAACCGAATCAACAATTGCGTTCAAAGTAAAAACAACCGCCCCAAAACGTTATTGTGTCCGACCAAACAACGGTCTGGTGTCGCCGCATCAAACTGTACAGGTTGCTGTGATGTTACAGCCAGGAGATTTAGCGCAAGAGAAACACAAACATAAATTCATGATACAATCAGTGATCGTACCGAACAATAACAATCAAACAAATGTTGATGAATTGGTATGGCAAAAAATGTTGATAAAAATTTGAAAAATTTAAACAATTTCTTTTTTCTCCATTTTGTTTAAAATGATTTAGTTTAAGTCTGCTTCTCCAGATGAGATTATGGATTCAAAATTCAAGTGTGTGTTTCTAGACGGGATAGCTGGTGCACCATTAACTTCATCTTCGGCCACACAACTAATGTCATCCACACAAAACAGCAACCAAAATTCTGCTATGGCACAAAAATATGATAAAAATCAACAATTAGATGATCACCAAGACGGTATGGTTGGTGATGATATGGTTTCGAATGGTAGCGGTAGCAATGTGACCGATTTTATGAGCTCGTCATCGGGCGTTTCGTCCACAATCAATATAAATCATCATCATCATAATGATAATTTGGATGATGCAAGCTCATTGACATCTGCGGTATCGAATAATGGCCATTATGATACAGAAGATTTCGCCAATGCATTGACCACCAAAATCACGGCCGGTGCAAATGTGATGAAGAATAAAAAATTAAATTCAGCAACATCTTCATCAAAACGTAGCGATTTTGATCGATCCGCAACCAATTCAAACTATGAAAGTACAGGTGTTTCATCATCTAATCAGGTAATTTTCATGAAAAACATATCGATTTTCAAACGTTTTCGTTTTAATCATTTCATTTTCATCTAGGATAAAAATGACGTTGAAAGTTTGTTGAAATCCGCACAAGAAGAGATTAGAATGTTGAAAGATAAATTACAGCAGGTACAACGTTATGCAAGTAAACTATCTTCATCTACATCATCAGCAACCACAGCAACATCGGAAACGGATCAAAACAATGCTAATAATAAACAAATAGCTGGTTTTCTACCAAACAATCAACAATTGTTTCAGTTGGCCGCAATCGGAGTGCTCATAGCGTTTCTTGTGGGCATATTTTTTGGTAAAACATTGTTCTGAACTCCAAACCATCAAACAGAAAAAGGGCGAAAACACATTCAACGATTTTTTAAACATGTCGATATAAAATTAAGACGATGATCACACAGAGAAGAATCTAGAACAGAAATTGAACCCCCCATTTTAAACACACAAAAATATTTACCGTCATTTGCTAATTGAAAAAAATTTTATTTTAAAATGATTGATAAAAATTGAATATTTATGATAATTATTATGAAAACGCCCGACATTTTATTCCAGCCACACATACACTTAAAGAATGGTGTTTCCCGAAAAGCCAAAACAATTTTCAAACACCTGCATTCTGATTATTTGTTCGATTTTCATTTCATTTGAAACAGTTTTTTTCGGTTTTTTTGAGTATTTGAAATTTTCAAATTTTTTCTGGTTTCTTCGACAAAGAAACTAGCGAAATTTTGTGCATCCCTGACCCTAGATTTTCCTAACAACCCGTTTTTCCAGTGCTCTAATGTGTTTTTCCCCAGAGCAAGCAAATTTTTTAGTGTTATAACTTTGAAGATTTCCTTTGGATGATTCCCATGATTGAATAACAATTATGTTTAGTTTACATATTTTATAATCTTAACATGTCCACAAACACAAAATTATTGAATGCAAAAAAAATCCTTGCAAAAAAATGCCACACACATACAAACAAAAAAAAGAAAATATGAAAAAAAACTGTTGTATTATGTTTGACAAATTGAAAAGCAGAGAAAAAATTAATAAAAATTATTACAATAATTGATAAATGAATGATGATTATGAAAGAAAATCTTCATTTCGTAAATATTCTCCGGTATCGGCCTGATGGAACACCACAATGGCCATCGGATCAGCCACTCGAATGTCCATGTCGGATTTGGCCGCCACGCCAAACCCCAATGGTAGATCGTTCATTGAATAGATGATCACGCCTTGATATTGGCCAGTGTTTTCTGTAATACGAGATAGACCCGATTTTAGGATGTGGTTACCATACAAAAATTGCTGCTCTGCATTAGGTTTTAGCCAAACTTTGTGCTAAGGATTTTGAGAAAAGAAACGAAATTAATCGGAGGGTCTTAAGAGGGGGGATCATTCCATTATCATTATACTTTTGCGAAAGGAGCCAAAAATTCCAATGCGGTAATGTTCAAGCGAAACTTTCTAGTTTTGGTGAATTTTCCAATACAGGTACCGAACGAGATTAGATTCTCTCTGGCGATGGTTGCCGCCAATTTGATCATTCGTTCGCTTGCGTAAAAGACTCTTTCTTTCTGTAGCCTAAACGAATAAATACCATCGGGACGTTCCAATAAACGTTTAACATTTTCGCCGATGCTGAAGCCCAAAAAAAGGATTCAAATTTAGATTTAGGTAATTCCCAACGAGGATTTACGCTTACTATTTGGATAGTTTTTCAAACACCAGTCTGGTCTCTTCTTCGGTCAAGGGACGCATCCTTTTAAGAATAAAAAGTGTCGAAATCTCAAGATAGGAAAAGCAATGTCAATCTTAGACATTGGAAAATCTTCAAGAAACGTGGATCCTTTTGAAACATGCTGCCAGCATTCTATTAGATGTAGTAATGTGAGCATGTGTGTTTGTGATGAGTCAACTATTTGTACATATATTAGTCATACTCTGTAAACCTGTTGTGTGATAACAGTCACCAGCCAATTCGTATATAAATCCTTATTCTATCCAATAAAACTTCACTTGCTCTCACATTAGATCCGTACTCTCCGGACGGAATTCACCACATGTTTTGGCCTCAGGGATTTTTAAAATCAATTGAATATTTCGGATTCTGAATCTATTCATCATTCAGATTCTTTGGGTCTAATCGAATGACCGATAAGGGAGCTTGGACAATCAATCGAACTATCCGATAATCTCAGATTAAAGGTTCTTAAATGGTAAGAGTTGGCAGCTTTCGTGGCCGAAACACAAGAATAACATTTTCGATTTAAATTCTTAGTATCGATCGTGGATCAACCGTTTCAAACAACCAAGTTGCATCAATCCAATGCAATATTCTTCTAAATCGAAAGAGATTCAGAGAATCAATTTTCGTTTTTTATCATCAAAACCCGTGAAGAAATCCAAGGTATTTTTGAAATCGGTCTAACTTTGGGATTAATCTTGTTCAATCCCAAAAAAAACTCAAATCGCCATCCTTATGATTCGGTCAGCCGGTTTATGATTTTAGTCTTTTGAAAGATAAAGATGATCGAACCATATGTAAGGCTCGTGAAATGCTCGGTTTCAAGACACCGCCACTGTTTGTATTGCGAAAATCCAGCGTATTTCTCTATGAATCTTGTACAGATCAAATCGATATTGTTAAATATTTTGAAGGTAAATTTAAATTTTGTTAATGATAAAAATTTATGAAAGATGGCGGGCATTTCTAGCTCTTTTGCATTCAACGCTCAGGATGGAATCAAGCTCGTCCAGAAACGACGAAACTTATCTAAGTTTTAATCTAAAATTTTTAATGATTTGACCACATTTCAGTGCTAGGATTGGAGGATACGTTCAATTCTTGGTTCGCCATAACTCGATGGCATGTTTGGTGAGTTCTAAATTCTGAACATTCAATATTAAAATGTAATGACTGATCCAACAGGATGGTGGCCTGTCGATGTATGAATGATAGGGTAAATGGAGTAACATTACGCAACGAATTAATAAAAAGAATGTGGGAAGATGTAAATAATCGTTTGGATAAACTGTTTGTAAGTATTTATCAATCCTCAAACAGTTTCTCGTTTTTTTCATGTTGCTGATTTTAACTTCCGGTTTTCCAGTACATGAAACGCCGCGACAAACTTAAAATCATTCAACATTATTACGCCGTATTCAATGCTTCTTTGTTCGGTATGGATGAAGGATTGCTCCGTGAGGATGTCGTACTGGCTGGAGCCATTTGGCGAAACGTTATGGGCATGGATCCCAAATTGATCGATCCGATCCTATTGGAAACATTGGTACATTATACCAGGGTTCAGGTGTGCCTAAACATTATCGTTGATCTTTTCTTTCTCTAAAACTTTAATATCTTCATTCTTTCATCTCATTTACTTCGGTCCTCATCCGGCAGTCGCATTACTTGGCCACATCGATATCAGCCAATCATATCCTGTTCGATGGTAGCTTTAAATGGAAACATTTTCCACCACTTGTGGTTGGAGATGATGATAATAAAAATCATCAAAATAGCTATATTCATGAAAATAATTTAGGCCCCAATTAAAAAATCGCATTTTTTCGATAAATTATTGAGATTAAAAAACAAGACAACAACATAATTATAAATTACGGCCAGAATGATCGAACAAAATCTGGTTAATAAGCTATCTAATCTTGGCTCATCAAACGGATGCCAAGTATGGTGAGAAAAAATCCTTCGATAAAATTTTCCGTGTTTCCAAGGACAATCTTGTTTTCTTGGTCAAAATGAAAAAAGCAAAAGAACATTTCCATCCATTTCTTTTTCGAGACATTAAAACGGGCTTTAAGCACTATTCGAAGACTATTTGATCGAATTTCACTTAGGATTCTTGCAAGTTTACGATGTTCTTAAAATCTCTACGGGTGGTTAATCCAAATTCAGCTTCTTGGAAGATTCGTTAATGTACTTTGGTTTTTTAATCTATCTTTAAAAATTTAAAAAAAGCATCAGTATGGACAATATATACAGGCTAATAAAGGATTGGTTTTTTTATGGATCAAAACAACTTTTTAGGATCAAAATGATCTTTGTTAATTGACTTGGATCTGTGTTTGATTGATTTTTTCTCTTCATCAAAAGAAATCATTCAGACGCACAACTATCAATGCGATGTTGTGGAAGTATAAAAGGAACTTGGTTTTTTTCGAAGATAGTCCAGAACAAAGGTTAACTTTTTCTGGTTTTGCTAGATTCAAAATCGCATGCTGACAAGCGATAACATTCATACGGCCTGCTTCGATTTCTCCCATGTCCAAAGATTGATTTTTTTCTTGGCAATCAAATCAAGTTGCTTGTTTTTTAAACATTGTCGATTGTGATTCCAAGCACCGAAATTCACTTTCGCTCAAAGTGTTAAGAGTGCTTCGATTCGTTTCCTTAAAAAGCGAAAAAAACTTTGCTTCAAAACTTGTTTCTCGATAATCCATGTATCATGCCGGAACAAAAAAGTACACCGGAAAGCGCTCCAACTTCCCCGACAGAGGAAGCCGAAGCGACCACCAAACGTGTTGCTAGATCCGACATCAACGGAAACCAGAAAGATGTCCTGAATGAATCGGAAGAAGCGCATATTCTTTTCTATGATAATGTGTAAGTAATCTTTTCACTCGCATCAGATTTCCGATTTTCTGGTTTCTATCCAGGATCCTTTACCGAAAAGAGTCCAGATTAAGCCAGTTTGACAACAGCTTAAGTTTTGAAGGATTCAAGAACTTGATCAATGTTATTGTGGTTAGTTTTGATACTATTCGATCGATGGTTCTTTAATTAAAAGGATCGACCACATCCTGTTTCAGATCATAGCTTCATCTAGACTGTTTGTGGAAAATATTGCAAAATACGGATTTCGGATCAATCCAATAACCTGGATCCATTCAACGTTGCAGGATCCATCTTGTTGGCTGTTATTTGCAATCAACATGCTTCACAATGTTTTCATTGCTATTTCGCTGCTCTTGGAACGTTTATATGTGTTCTATTTGGATTCTCGTGGACGAATCAGTCAACATCGTTTACCACCATGTACTGTGACCTATAGTTTTGGAGAAGATGCACAAAAACTAACAATGTTAAAATTTAAAACATACAAAACTGAAGAACGAATATTTCGTTACATTTGGTTGACCATCATGAGCTTGACATTATTCATACCGGTCATTGTGGTCAATACGTTGGAGAATTACAATTATTTTTGGTCGGTTGTCACTTGTGTTTGGTATATATTTGCGTTTATGAAAATCTATTCATACCACGAAGTGAATAGCTGGTGGCGTACCGGCCAAGTATACGATGGATACATTCGTGCCAATGCCAAAAGCAATGAAAAATTAGAACAATACCAAGGTGAAACACTGCGTTCTTGGAATGCTAGTAAATTGGTTGTTTATCCACAGAATCTTACATTGAAAAATGCATGGCATTATCTTTATATGCCCACATTGTGTTATCAATGTAATTTTCCATTGAAAATCAACCGGAACTATTGGTTTTTGTTTCGTTGCATTCTTGAATGGGTATGGTATTAAATGGCTGTTGGTTTTTTCAGAATCGTCTTGCGATGTACTGAATCAGATTGACAAATTAACATTTATTCTCTTCCAATCTTCCCCTCCTCTTCCTTTGATTAAAGATATTACTTGGAGAATTGATATACCAATTGTTTCACTTATGGATCAAAACACCGTTGAGCCAAAATGAATTAAGGCTATCAAAGGTTAGCCTAACGGAGTTTTTTCTTCGTTGGACCAAAATGTCGGTGCGTATCAAATTATGATTAAAATTGATGATGAATCGGGTTCCATTTGGTCATTTTAATCACAGATGGGCACCGTGATCCTATGGTTACTCTCATTCTACATGGTGTTACATTCAATCACTAACATGTTGGCTGAACTAACGTATTTGGCCGATCGTAATTTCTATGATGATTGGTGGAACTGTCGCAATGTTTCCGAATTTTGGCGAAAATGGAACAAACCGGTGTCTCGCTTTTTTAAACGCCATATTTTCATTCCCCTGATATTGAGCGGCTATACCAAGTTTTGGGCAGCTACCGTCGTGTATTTTTGGTCCGGAGTTTTCCATGAATACCTAATCTCTGTACCTTTTCGGCATTTTTCTATACACTTCCTGCTAGGCATGTCAGCTCAGGTACTATTGGAAATGGTCGTGGTCCGTATTCGATCTTGGTATTTTTCCAACGGTCTGATTTGGCTTTCATTCACACTTGCCATGTCCATGATGGTCATTTTTTACTATAATGATTTAATGGGCGTTTTAGAACAACAACATTCACGCCTTAATTAAAGAATTTATTTCCCTCTTTTCTTTTCTTTTTATGTCTTACTAGTACTATAATTTCTTTTCTGGCTCATCGATAATAAATTTCTGTTTAATTTAATATCGGTCCCCAAAAATGAACCATCACCAACACTATGCTGCCGATAGTTTTAGAATCACTTGAATGAAAAAAAAGAGAGAATCATATTCTTCTTGAACAAAACACTACCATTTTAGCGCGACCAACACTCAGCCAAGTGTGTATTATAGGGAAGGAAATGTGGACAACAGTAGTAGAAGTAGCAGAAGCAGCAGCAGAAACACTGTTTCCACCGCACTCAGAAAAGTAGGATGGACAAACCATTTTCATCGAAATTCAACCAGACGACAGGGCGTCGCGTTGTTATGTGGCTACCAGCCGACCAATACCAGCAGCCCAATAGTAGCTCTATTGGTTGAAGGTGGAGCTTCTGAATCCATGCGCACAAATATAGCGCGCGTGTATAGCAAATCATTGGCGAAGCTGTCAATTTTGAAAACGACCGAAAAAATTCAAAATATATTTGTCGCACATTATCCTCGGATGAATCTTTCGTTTCGACACGATTTCTTTTTTTCATTTGAAACAATCAACCAAAATTCGGACTACAATCAGCCAAACTGTGATTTGTTGAATGTTGATTATTGTGCCTCTTTTCGTTGAAATTTGTGCTTAAGAATGTCTTGTTCATCTTCGATTTATGATAGGTCGGCTATATTGGTTCTTTAATTCTTTGTCTTGATTCACATTTGAATATCAACATCATGGTAAGTTTCATTGTTGATCAGCAAGTTTTCTTTCAGAAATCAATTTGATGGAACAAATCGACTTCAGGAAGCAATTCAAGATCGTTCGAGCATCTATACCATGAAAACCCTCCAAAAGTCAATTAGCCATGATAATTGGCTGGTGCATAACCAGGCTACTAAGCTAATCAACCGACGATTATTTCCGGTCGAATGATGCTCTTCTCTAAGGTTTTTTATCATTCGATGATGAACTTCTGGTTTTCTAGTCGCCTCAAGTGTTCAAACCAGGATTTTGAAAAAAAAATTAACGAATGTCCTTTCTTCTTCAGGCATGAAACCCACTTTACCCAACCGGGCCTGAGCTATCGTTCTGTTTGGTGTCAAATTTGACGCGCTCAGACAAGTGGAAAGCGGGTAGTTGCGCTGCGCGACAAAGTTTCAATTGTGATGGAAATTCGACCCAAGTCCCGGTGTTCCTACTCCCTTGATCCTTAGAAATGTATCATAAGGACAAAGAGACATCGGGAACACTGTTTCGGTGAATAATCATTTCATTTCAATTCACATTTTGTCTCAATGGGATTTGAGTGAAACACGAACGAGCTAGCGAGCGAGCGAGGCCCGAATCCATGAGCTCAGCTCTAGCCGAGCTCGGTTTTTGCTTTGTCGGGGCCCAAAGTGACATGAATTCAATTAAATCTTCAAAACTCTGCATGTCTAGCTTGTTGCCATGTTTTATGGGATTAAGCAAGAAGCTCGAGCATAGGCTCGGTTCACTACGTTGATGATGATAGAATTAGCACTATCCTGGACAGATGTGTTGTATTCAGGCCCTAGATCGGGGGCCCTGCCGAAGGTCCTACTGTCTATCTGTCTTTCTCTTTCTATTCTATTTGCGTGTTGATTAATCTAATTACCATTGATTATCCATTTGATATTCCTGGTTGATTCGAGGTGTCTCCGGTTCCATCCTAAACCGGTGTTTCAGGACCATCTGGTCCGTTTGGACCAAAGAATATAACAGGTTCTGGAGAATTCTATTTAAATGACAATAAAATAAAAACAACAATAATTATGCATAACCTTTCGGATCCATGGTCGAACATTCATCCATCCAGCAGGTTTTCTAGGATCCGATAATTTGAATAACAATATATCCTATAATCCTAGGTTGCATGGGCTTCGGAGGCATAATCTTTTTGTAGAAGGACAATGAAAGGATTTTGCTACCAAAAACAAACATCCAGGATCATCTAGAATTCTTAAACGTTTTGTCTTCTTTTTCTTCTTCTTTTGGAACAAGAATCAACTTTTAGGGCCTAGATCGTCTGCATGGATGGTGGATCATCACCACGATCATCATCAGCATCCGACGTCATATTTGGCGGATAGACAAAGCGGTCAAACTAGATGCCAAGCTTACCGGATAAACCACCACCACCACCACCAACAACAACAACAACAACAACATCTCCACCACCAGTATCCAATTATCATCAGCCCAAGCCAGAGGGATAATGTAATCTATCGGGACCAGGCTCTACCACAAAGCCATAACCTTCACCATCTGCATCAGCCACTGCATCCACAATCCAATCAAGCTAATCAACTTGGCCAATTTGAATCTCATCATAATGTAAGGCCACCGACACCATCACCATCATCATCAAGAATGACCGACAAATTGAATCAACCGAACAACCAAAAAAATGTTGATGATAATAATAATAACAACAGCAAGAATCTAGGATGTGAATATCATCATACGGTCAATTACCCGAAAGCATCAACCGTTGTAGCACACAAAACCGAGAATGTAGGGAGCCATTCACTTAATCAGATTTCCTGTTGCTCCAATAAATCCTCGGTTTCGCCGGTGTATGCCACCTCCGTCCGGCTTCTGATTGACCCGGAACAAGAGAAACCTTCCAATAATGATCAGGCCAGAAGAAAAAGAGAAATACGTAAACAGAATACCGCTTCAAGAAAAATTATTACCACCACAAAAAGCACCAGAAATACTGTGATGGATCCAGAAATGGCCAAGCTGAGCCGCGAAGAACGAAGACGTAGGCGAAGAGCTACGGCTAAATATCGTCTGGCACATGCGACCAGAGAACGGATCCGTGTGGAAGCATTCAATGTGGCGTTCGCCCAGCTAAGGCATTTGTTGCCCACATTACCACCGGACAAAAAACTGTCCAAAATCGAGATTCTACGTTTGGCCATTTGCTACATCGGATATTTGAATCATGTTTTAGATGTTTAGAATCTTGCTGTGGCTCTAAAGGGGCAAATCAATCAACCGACCAACCAGCCAACGAACCGACCAATCGATCGATCATTCTAGTCAGCTTTTGGATTTGATGATTATAGTGGGAATATTTTCAAATTTAAAAAAATTATTAAAAATAACAAAAATCCTAAGGTATTAAACGGATTTCTTGGGCTCGGAACAATTTGAATCCGGGCGACATTTCTTTCAAGCACGTGTCCGCAACGAAATAATCTATGCGCGCAAAGTTTCCCGAAGTAAAAAGTTCCTGAAACTTTGGTTGGAGAATTTCAAACAAATTTTAAATCCAATTTTGATTACGACGTGCGTGTAGAAGTTCCAAACCTCCCGGTATTTTCTTTGCATCGAAATCGAGGATTGAATTTCGTGAATTCTATTCCATGACCATCGTATCGTATACATTGCCGATATTGTTACGGCAACAGTATCCATTCACAGTATAATAATGGATCAATTCCATGGGACCCTGAGAACAATTGGATTGTCTCTGGATCCTTTCTCTTTGGCTCTCTCTCTCTCTCTCACCTAAATGACTTGATCCAAAGATATAATCTCATAGTAATGTCGGTGGTGGTGGCCGATTGATGAGCATGTGAGACAAATTGCTATTCTTGGGGTTCTGCTTGCCTATCATTATTACAATGAAAGAATTGTGCTACTTTGGGGAATTGTCACTTGTTATTATTGGATGGTCCCGCGGTTCCGTTCGGGCTCCACAAAAAGGCTTTTCGTTTTAGTTTTCGCTTTTTTTTTTGTTTTTACCATTTTCGTGCCGTTATGGATCATTGGATTTAGATGGATTCTCTTTCTATGTGTGTGCGAGTGTGATCCTGGAGCACATCAGCTTGCTGGCCCAAAACTATTACGCTGATGCTGGCAACTGAATAGTCCGACATTTTGTGTGATATATATTCAATAAATCTGCTCTTTTGCGAATCCGCAAAAGGAAAAACAATCAATTTGTCTCTCTCTCTCTCTCTCTCTCTCTCTCTCTTTCTCGCTCTCCGTCTCCATGTCTTATTTTCCTTGAACAGTTGAGATTTGTTCTTGTTCTCCTATTTTTCCGACAACCGATCGTCGAAAATGTAGAACAGAACTTGGTGTATGTGTGCCCATCGCAAGTGTCTCGCTTTCTGACTAAGCCAATAAGTTTGATGCCAAACTTAATTTGGCAAAACAAATCGGGACCCGGGAAACTAAAAAAAAAGTTATTCCACTTAGGACTCAGGAAAAATGCTCCAACCAATACAACACATTGGTGAAATTGATTATGGACCAATCAATCGGTTGCTGAGAATCGTTTTTTGAATTAATTAATTAATTATAGAATTGAACCAGTTTTAAAAGTGTTTGATAAAACTTCCGGAAATTCCCTAAGTTCAACTAATGTTTGCGAATAATAATGTTTTGAAGTCTTTCCGTTTTTTGCAGGTCAATTTGATTGATTGATCGACCTTATTATTAGCCATCATTATTGATATTGGTGTGCTAACAATCAAACCAAACAACCGACGAACAACTAGAACAGAAAACATCCAAATCATTCCATTTGGAATAATATTCTATCGCACACTTTTGATTGCTTTGTTGGAGAGAATCTCCATTTTTTTTCTGGTTTGTTATTCGATTACTTAGGGTAGGGTCTCTTTTTGGGATTCGATCCGGCCCAAGTGTTTGCATATATCATCATAGACCACCGAACCGAACCGAACCGTGTTTGCCCACAAAATGAGAGAGAATAACAATTGATCCAGGAAAGGGAAAGAGAACGAAAACGAGAAGCAAGCAAGAATCGGTTCTGGTTCCAATAGTTTATTTAGTTAATGGTCTCTCTACTCTCTACCCGTCACAAAAGCAAACTAAACAAGGGGCGCGATAATTAAATTATTACGAATTATTTAGTAGCTCCCGACTACGATCACGATGAACCCGAAACCAGGAGGAGGAGGAAAAATCCGATGCTTAACAAAAACCTCGAACAATGCATTTTTCGGAATTATTTGTCTTTGGGTTTAAATTTTTTTTTTGTTGCCGATGATTGACATTTGAATCATTCAGCATTGGACTGTCCACGCCAAAAGACAAACGATCTGTGGTGGCGGTGGTACTCTGGATCCTTGACGGCGCCATGAACCGAACCAAATGATCATTGGTTGCAATTGTATTAAAATTAATCAAACAAACACAAAATAGCCTAGGTTTAGAATCCAATTCAAATGATAAATACAATTGTAGACTTTTTGTGTTATTTTCAAATTTAATTTGGTTTCCAAATGTAAATTACAAAGTATAAAACAAATTTTTTAGTAAGAAGATTGATTTTTTAAAAAAAATAGATTCAAAATTTGGTTTTGATTTAATAATCCGATGTGATTATCTGCTGAATCCAATCGTAGAAATAGGCCACATTTGTGTAGACATTGGGCCGTTGAATGGACAGACATGTTGAAGAACCAACCGAAACAATTCCAACCAATTTATCACCTAATGTTAGTGGTCCACCAGAATCACCCTGGATAGAAATCAATTGATATTCATTCATTAAATTCATTAATTAGCTCAATTAACTGGCTCAACTTACATTACAAGCACTTTTATCATTATCCGAAGCACATAGCATTGATTTTTCATGTACATTGAACAATGGGGTCCATTTTTGCTGGCATTCTTTCTTGTCCACGGTTGTTAGGGTGGCCATCAGTAATCGTTTAGAGACCGGTAATGCACGCCCAGTTCGGCCCCAACCACTGACCACCACGGTTTGATTTGCGGCCAACACGATGCTTGCGTTTCGAGCTGGTTCCACACGATCCACCAGCAACGGAATCTTGGGCAATGGATACGCCAAACGTAATAGAGCTAGATCATTTTCCACCGTGGTCGCATTGTAACCAGGATTGATGAACACGGAATGTATGGCCATGGTTGGACCCAATTCGTACAATCTGGTTGCATAACGAATTTTCAATTCTTGAGGTTTATATCCAACCACACAATGGCCAGCGGTTAACACGAATCTTCGAGAAACAAACGATCCACCACAAGCAAAACGGCCACGACGAAACAAGGCCACCTGAAAGAGCCGGGATCCGATTCCAACCGGCTGTCCATTGACAATACGATGATCTTGTTTAGCAATAGCATGACAGGTTTCATTGGCGGTGATCTGCTCTTCAATTGTGGTCATCGGGATTTGATCTTTGAAATCAGCATCGGCCGGATCCACACAGCTGGCGGATATTTCTCTAGCATCTATAACATCCCCTTTGTAGAATTGATTGGAAAACCAATTGATGGCCGGTGGCTTTTCTCCAGGTTTGGTCAACCACGGATTGTTCGTTATGAACAGATAGAACAAGAATGCACGTGCAATGAACAATAGAATCTCTGAGCCGAACATAATGGTTGATGGATTGGGTTTCTTGAATTTCCTTGAAGTTCTAGAGTCTTTGAATCTCTTCTTGCTGGCTGGCTAGCTTGTTTGCTTCGCTGACTTGAACGTTTATGATCGTTTACCAAGGTTTTCTGCCTGGTATTTATATTGGTGGTTTTATCGTCGCGGTAGTCTTCTTCTTCTGCTACCACTTTTCCAAGGGCTCGAAGAATTCTTCGGTACACATAAGCTGGTTATCAACGGCCAAAGCTTACGCAGCGAGCTTTTTTCTATTTTATCATTATCATATCAAAAGGAATTTAGAGAGAAAGCATATTGGAAGCTTTTTTATTTTTGTGGTTGCAAATATAATGGATCAACAAGGGACTTAGTCATCTTCACTGGGAAAGGTAAAATAGCCAAAAATTTCGAGAACTTCCTCATACCCAGTTTGCAATCGTGGTGGTGTCAGAAGATAAGCATGTTGCTTTTCTTCTTTTTTGTCTTCAGCTTTTACTTGCACAATGTTTTCCTTGGAACAACCACAACAGCAACCATGACAATGACAATTGTCTTTGCAATTAGAACCGCAAGGTTGCGGCTGCCTTAATGTTGATGGTGTTGACGGTTTTTGTGGTGATTTTTCCCCGAAATTCTCGGATTTTGATGTTTTACGATCCTGATAGTTAGTGTCCTTCGAGTCATTGGTAATCAATGCGGATGGTTCAACAAACAAATGGATAGTTGAATCACCGTAAACGATTTCGAATGGCAGAGCTAAATCTATGGCCATTTCGCCGGTTTTTGGTTGGTTAAACAGGAAAACTTTGTAGATCCAGTTAGGGGTCGATTGCTTCAGGATCGAATCAAATGTCTTCCATTTATTAGTAATTAAGGGTTCTGGGTCATTGTCATTCACCTGGATCAGTTGAGCTAATTGTTTTGGAGTGATTCTGACCAAAATACATCGATCTACATCCCGAAAGATTGGTGGCAACATCATGGCTCGGGTTTCAATGTTATATATAATCATCACACCAAGCGGATTAATTGAATCCATGAGTGGTGATAAGAATGAAAGTTTGGATATCTTCAATGAAAAATATTCGCCAACATCCTGTTTTAAATCTTCACCACAATCCAAGGGACTGAATGGTTTGGTTTCGCGCTCAATATCATCCATGATTCGATCAACACTATCCTTTTCCCATTTCTCTTGTTCTACAGGAGTAGAATTAACTTCAGAACGTTTTGAGATTGAATCTTCCTGGTTTTTCAGATCAATTTTCTGGGCTTTTTCTTCCCGATATTCGGATGAAGGCTGTGATGGTTTTTTGACGGTTTTTGGGCCACTCAAATGAAATTTTGGCCTCAATTTCGGCATCTTTGGTTGCAGATCTACTTTTTTCTTTTCAAACGTGGCCCTTAAAGTTGACCGTTTTTTCGTGGACAATTTTACCGAAGTTGTTTTAGCTTTAGAACCATTACTGCTGACATAATAGCAAGACAAACCTTTCGGTGTTTTACTACAAATATAATTTGTTCGCATCATTTGCTTTGATTCCGCTTTTCATTTAAAAAAAAAACACCAAATAGAAGAATCGATCGCGGTTTTTATTATTTCCTCGAGCAATTTTTAATCCGAATTTTGATTAAATTCAATTTGGAGATCATTTAAGTTCCGGCTAAAAATTTAAATTTTTTGAGGAGGAACAGTGCTGCCATCTATTGACCAAAACTCTAAACTGAACCAAAATCATTATTTTTCGAAGCATGATTGGATGTTGTACTGTTTGTATTTTGTTTGGTCAAGCCCCTTTTTAGCAATCGAGTTGGTTAGTCAATGGTCAAAAAAGAAAGGCTTCACCAATCAAAGGGAACAGGGAAAAAAAAGAGGAGGGTTAATATATATATACAGCAAGCAAAACAGTAGGCATGTCAATCTTACTGTTCGTATTGTGTATTATAATCTGAACAAAATGAAACATTGCGATTGGTCAGTTTTCAATCAGTCCTTCATTTATAGTTTTAAAAGGTTTTACTTTACACTTTAACTCTTTTAATTATTACCAATGAACTGCCAACTGGGTTGAGCGTTAAACTCTAAGATGGTAGTGGGGCGGTGATCCATGCGAAAATTCCAACAGTTGTTTTAAAATTGTTTCTTCAAAACCAAAGAGCTTAATAAATTAACATCAGAAATTTTAGCTTGGCTAGCAACTAAATATTCGTCAAACATCAATGATTTAAGAATATTAATAAAGTAATCTAATAGAATGAATACGGCCATATATTGTATCAGCGCCCATTTGATTAAAAACCAGAATCCAGTACGATATTGGAATAGTTGATCACGGTAGTTTATTTTTAAGTAGATTTGAAATGTGGTCACATCCAAACTGGTCAGTTTGTGGGGTTCCCACGATTGGAAACTCGTAACAAATTTGGTTTGGTCTAAAATATAAACAAAGTTCGGATAAATTTTAGGAAATCCGTACCATAACATTTAAGATATGAATACGTACAATCTCTACGAGCATAATCACGAAGCATTTGGTCTAAAAAGAAAGGATTCTCATCAAAATCAAATGTTGCAGGATCGCTTTGATTTTTGGGCTGTCTTAAAATTACGCTTCTGTTATAGCTGAATTCATATCCACGATGATTGAATGGTGTTTTTTGCGCAAATTCTAGATCACCATCAATATAGACCTTATGCCCTGGTTCATTGGAATCATTTTGAACATCAGCCAATGATTCCATGTGAAGAATGATTTTATCCGACAGACGGTACCAAAAAAATGCGATTAAACGAAAACCAAACACTTGGAATCGTTTTTCATTCAAATTTATAGGTATTTCTAGATTCAAATTCAATTCATCATTCTTGAAATCATTATCATAATCCAGTTCATATTCCTTTATTTAAAAACATTCAATCAAAATCCAAACAAAATTTCAATAATATCTTACAGCAACATTCACCGGCACCCATTGATTGGTTTGGCGGAAAGCTTCATCAATATGTTCGACGGTGCTGTGGCCAAAAGTCGAGTATTCCGTTGAATTATCCGGTTCGACCACCATTGTTTGTAACAAGAGGATAAAATCTTTTTTGAAATCTATGCTAGGCATTTCACGAAAAGATGATTCTTTAATCCAAAATGAATCACCACGCCATACGATCCAAAGTGGTAGCAAAAATCGAACCAATGTGATTAGAATGTAGAATATGGTTGCTTCTGAGCAGAATCTTCCATAGTAATGAACAGATATTGGTCTAGAAAAGAGATGGAAAACATTCATGGTGATGATAATCAGGGTGGCAAAGGTAAGATTGACAAAGATTTATTGGCGAAAAATTCCAACTTGAAAAAAAGAATGCCGTTGCCTTGGTAACCAATGGAAAAAATCCAAAAACAAATGGTGTTTCATCAACAAACGGATTGATTGAATATGAATTCTGGAAGATAATAATCCAAAGGATCATTTGATTTATTGTTCAGATTTTTCATACAGCTCTTAGGGCAACTAAACACCACCAAAGTTCCCCAATCCAATGGATCAATTTGATTTTGATCCACCATAATTTTGTTCAACAAACTTGGCATTATTTGAAACTCGAATATTCTGTTTGTACCGCAATTTTCACATTTTGGAATATCTTCGGCTTTTAAGCGACTTTTATCGGAAATCCACAATATTCTCTCCAATGAAGAATCATCATGATTGGTTTGATGCCAATCAGAATTATAACGAATTATTTCGCCGCGTTTGGATTCTTTTTTGAATTTATCAAACATTTTTTGATCTTCATCATTTTTCTCTACAACGTATGGCTCAAGATTTTCATCCTGAAATGTAGGTTTGTTTTTAGCCAAGAAGTCTTGGTATTTTTTCAATTGGATTTCAGTTGTTGCCTTATCGTCATGGTCTTGTGGACCACCATCATCATCATCATCATCAAAATCATCATAGTTGTTACTTCCATCTTCGATAACTATCTCGAACTCTACAATGATCGAAGACTACATCATTCAATTGATCGAAATGGAACAGGAAAATGAAATACCTGGAAATACAATGTTTCCATAAGATACATCATGATCAATCTGCTTCTCTAAAGTTTGATTCTTTGATTCTAAACAAACTTGTTTGTGACCACCTTTTTTCCAATGCAAAACTTGATGCTCTCTCGAACAATATTTAGCCATCATGCACTGCGAACATTTTTTAGCTGCTTTTATTCCACAGACTGGACATAGACTAATGCCAAAATTGACAGGATCAGGATCATATTCTTTGGAATCGCTGTCATAATCCGGAGGATTAGAAGAATAGAATCGATTTTCAATGGGCAATTGACAACGGAATATCCTAAATTGGTCGGAACATTGTTCACTGCGACCACAAACAAACACTAATAATTGCCGATGAAAAGCATGATCATTGGAATCGATTGGAGCGTACAACTGCAAAAGGAAACGCATCGTTTTTTTACATTTCTCACAAGATACTTCTTCGGGACCTAGAACAGGATTCAAAATCAGAAAAGATGGCTTCCCTCCAACTTTCATCGGAAAATATTTGGATTTATTCATCCATTGTTGAGAAAATGTTTCCGCAAAACCGAAATCCATATTTATCCGAAAGGATTCTTGTGTCTAATTTCAAATCCAGAATAATTCAGGAATACATAACCTAAGTGTATACATGTGCTCTATATTCTTTTAGTGCTACCATCTGTTGGTGAGAATCGGCTTCAACATTTGAAACCGATTCTTTGCCTTTTTGCGCGCTTTTTCCAATAATCCAGCTTGATCGTTTTTCCAATTTTCATTGCACATTGCACATTGCAAAACAACATAAATATACAAAGAAGAAAATTGCCGGATTCTTGTTTCTCGTTGTTGCTGCTGCAGTTGGAGTTGTTTTCCTCGTGCTTTCCCAGAAAATCCACCAATATTTGGCTTTGCGGTCAATTTTACTGTTTGTTTACCAAGATAATAACAATACTAACAATAATGATGAGGAAGATGATGGTGGTCAAGCTTTGTCCAGAGAATCCGATTCCTGGAGACCACAGAACAAAAAGAAAAAGGATCAAAAAAAATCATCAGCATTATACTGGTGGTGGTTCCAGATGTGCTACTAACTTAATGTTATTTTCTCGAAATCGATCGATCCAGTACGCACACATTATAACGCACCAAAATACTGTTTGACATGTTGTTGGAACCCGTAGAAAGTGATTTGTATTCCGATGAATAAACCAAGCAGACATTTTGGGATACAATTTCAATGTTATTATTATTATTATTGTTATTATTGTTATATTTTCTGGTCAACCCAGAAAGCAATCAGCGACCAGACACCAGAATTGAACCCCGATCATTATTTGCACAAGAACCAAAAGATAAAAAGAGCACTAATACGGGTGTGTCTTCAGAAACATTTCAGAAATCGAATGTTTCTGTTTTGTTCTATTCGATTTCAAATCCTAAGAATTCTCATCCTTACCATAGTGTGAGTGTGTGTTGTGTGGGTGTGTGTGTGTACACGGATGTATTCAAACTCCATCAGAAATAAACGGAAACGTCCTCATAAACCGGAAATGTCCTTGTGAATATTGTTCGACAAAAAATCGGTGGCAATTTTTTTTCAAAATTTCAACCTCATTATTGTAGACCAGATGTTCCGCCGACCTGGATACCTGAGGAAGAATCTGGGCCTGAGCAAAATCTTATCAATTTTGGAAGTGATTGGGACAAGCGAACAAAATTTCCAACGATTCTAGGATCCTAAAATAGAACATCTGAGATTTAACGAGTTAGACCTTTGTGCAAGATTGCCTGGAGAAACAAAAAATTCTCTTGACTTTATACCAGAGGTGAGCAAACCGCGGGCCGTGTACGGCCCATCAAACATTTTAGTGCAGCCCACCAAGCATTTCTAAACAGGAGAAGAGGCTGTCTTTCTTTCTCTGATTGGCCCAGTGATGATTTGACCTAATGACGACGCACACTACAAACCGATGTAAAGCGATCAGCTTTAACCAGTTCTTGTCTGTGCATGTTGGACGCCTACAAAACCGTTTCCCTCTCTGATTGGTTCATTGTGATGATTTGAACCGATGACGAGACACACTATAAACAGGAGAAGAAGGCGTATTTCTGGTATCTTGTTTAGAGATGTCTTCGTAGGTCTACATCCTGCCTTACTTTGTGTGTGGCCCGCCAAATAATTTTAAAATTTAAATTATCCCCTTGAATAAAAAGGTTGCTCACCTCTGCCCTATACGGTTTTGTCTACGGTTCTGTCTTTTTATTTTATCCTTTAAATTTATATTCATCGAAATTATTTGTAAATTTAACGAATGAATAACATTAATTCCGTTCTGCTTCAGGCACTTTTCTTGACTTGATTCTTGCTTCTGAGGACATAAGAACAGAAACGATTTCCGTTTCTCTCATAGAAATCAACCAGATGCTGGATATGTTGGATCCTGTAATCAAAGAAAAGATGTTGGTGCCACTATGCTTTAGCTTTTTTTGCTGATACTTTGAAAATTTTATTATTATTATTATTATCAAAGCTTTTAGCATAAAAGCAACATTGTGCTTTACATGCTAACATCCGGAATGGTGCTGGATGATATCCTTTCTCGTATTCTCAGGGTTCCAAGACAGGATTTTCAGAAAATTTTGCCAATGCGATGACATTATCGCAACGCTTATTCTCGCTCGTTGTTTTATTTTAATAATGTGTAAATATTTGTCTCTTGAAAATAAGCAGAACAAGAAGCGATTTCTATAAAATGCTTTTAGATTCTCTCTCGTATTTGTATGAATGTGCATGTGGGCAAGAATCCAAAATCCCAAAACTGAACGGAAATCGAACAATTTTCTTTTTTTTCTATCTTCATTTCTCTGATTCTCGGAATGAACTGTGTTGGTTGTATTCTTACTTGCTTGAATTGCCATCGTTTGCCATATTCTGATCACAATTTCAGAAATTTCAGAAAAGTAATAAAAATAATGCATTTGTTCATGGTGCCTCAGAATCTTCTGCAGAATATTCTTGCCATACCATCAAAGCATTTATAATAATTAAGCCCCGCAGAGTAATTAAGCCTGATATGTATTCAAGTTTTCTTTAAGATATAAGATTCCCGAAAAAAAAATAAGAAATTTGACACCAATCATGATTATCATTTTCATTATTTTGACGCTGGCTTTGATTAGATCCTGAAAATATGAAGATAATGCTAGAATCTGTTTTTTATTCTTTAGAAAAAAAAATCTTTTCCATTTCATTTTCCTGTAGAGATCACAAATTCGAGCATTAACATTTGCCAGGCTTCAAGGCCACTACCAAATAACACCCACATGAACCAGAATGAACACCCATCACACGGTTACTAATTATGGTTATAATTATTATTAAAATCATCATTATTAACATTCCCTTGTAGCTAATGTATGATGATGATGATGAAGAAACCTTTTAGAGACACACTTTCTATCACGCCCCGTTCCCGATTCTCATCCCGAATGTCCGCATGCACTCATACACACGCACAAACACGAACACACGTTGAAACATGGCTATGTCTGTGAGGGTAACGGTGTGTGCGCCAAATGATACAACAGCGCGACAGCAACGTGATATGAATTATTAATTATGATCAGATAGATATCAAGCTCTATCTCTCATGATATCCATCAGGAAACAATGTTGGTTGAAGGGTATATCAGCTCGAGCAGATTATGGCACAAGAGAATTGGGTTCCATTTTATTTATTCTATTCTGTGCGAAAACACGCATATTTTTTTTAGGAGCCAGAATCCTAGAACCAGACGCCAACTTTCAATATCTATATTTGGTCCACATAGGTTTTATGATGATGATGATGATTCTTATAATTATTATTATGACTGAGAATAATGCTACACAGCACGCAGTGTGCGTTGGTATAAAAACTTTTCGTTTTGTAAAAATTATCGGATTTTTTCATTTGGCTTAATTTTTAAGGGTTGATTATCATCATCATCATCAGTTTCCAAACTCAAAAAAAATGCAGTGTCGCGCCTCCCACTGTGCTATTATTGTCTATTTTAAGTAATTGTTCCCTCCTCTTTTCCTTGCGCACCATGATCGTGATCATGGCTGTTTCGACAAACTGTACACAGACGGCAGTTGATACAATTTTTTTTAAAAATCATAATTGAATTACGAGTTGCGTGGGTGTGAATGAACTCAGTCTTTGTTGAGGCGAGAGACCGCCCACCGTTTTTCCTTGAAGAAACCCCTTCATCTTAATGCCCATGTCAATGATCAGCGCAGCTTTCTGATTCCATGCGGTTATGTATGCTTCAAGTGGTTGTGGTAATTTTTTTCTTCTCTCTCGGTAAACCCATCATATACTAATACCGTTAAACAAGAAGGAAACAGGAGAAAGAGAGAAGCAAAAGCAGATGCATCTAGTTAGTATCCTGGCCGGGCGCACAAATCGGTTACCCTAGCTGGTTTTTATTATCATTTTATCTGTTTTCTTCTGACCAAAGCGCATACTCCGGTTTTTATGTTTCGTTTTTTTAGAGAATTTGTTTCCTCAACCAGTAAAATATCCGTGCTGTTCGTGCCTTTTCTCTTGGCGTCGTCTTCCTTCTCGTCTCTCTTGGCGTCATAGCCGCCGTGGTAACAGACATACACACATGCACCGACTTCAATAATATCAATCCAAACACAAGCACAAGAAGAGGATCCTGACAATAATAATGACGAAAGATTCATACGCAGACAGACAAACGATGGTGGTTGTGGTGGTTGCTATTGGTCTGCTGCTGTTTGTATAGTCTTGATTGCTATTTTATTCTGGTCTCTGATTTATCATCATCATCATCATCATCATCCGATTCAAATTCGGTATTTAGCGCTTTTCCGTATATCCAAGCCATCAACCAGAATAATCTAACTATTGACTAAAATATTGATGGAACCGCAATCTAGATCCCGAAAACCTTGACTTCCATAGTTCCGAATTTTCACTGATTTTATTCTATTTTTATTCGGATCATTTTCGCTTAGTCCAAGTGCTAGTGTGTTTTTAATTTGATTTTGTGTTGTGTTTCCATGGTTTCTACTGGTGGTAACCATTTCAGAATCTCTTGGTTACCCGTTTCATTAGAAAAAATAACGTGGCCAAAGCGGAAAAATCTCAAAACCAACTACTAATGACCTCAAAATCCAAAAAAAAAATGCGACGAACAACCCACCAGCAATGACAAAACATCTCTAACCTACAGAGGGTGTGTATTTTTTTCTCTAATTTTCCAAATTCCCCTTTAACATTCATATTGATAGACAATGTGAGATTTCTCTTGAAATCATTTTCGGTTTCCGGAAATTGACCATTCAATTCACTGTGATGTAAGGTCAAGAACTCTTTCTTCAGGCTCATTGAACCTATTCAAAAATAATAATGTATGTGTTAGCATCCATGTGTGGGTAGAAGGCCAGGTAGGGTGAGACAAAGAACAAAGAGTAGATGAATGACGGAATGAAGGGGTTATAAATAGATCACAAAGTTCACTTACCTAGCTCTTTTTTCTCTCAGACATTCCGGCTACACTTCTATGACTTCTTTGGCGTGTCTTTATTTTTTCATAATAATTCAAGGTGTTGATTTGTATCTGTCGGCTTGTCTTCCTGCGCACATCCTAGCCATAAGTCTTTGACTTTTCTCTTTTGACGCATACACAAACCGACGCATACAGTTACTTATTCGAAAAAAGGGGATTAGATTTTTGTTTAGGCCAAACCCCTTTTTCCCTCTTACTTCTAATATATCTCTCTCTTTGCGGGTGTGTGTCTATTCATTGTGTTTTACTAAAATCATGACTTGCCTTCACTTTGGTGATAATAATAGTAGTAATAATAGTACTATAGTAGGTGGGATGAATGGGTTTCTATTCGTTGTATGATTGTGCGATTGTCATGAAAATCATTTTCATTGTGGTTGGATGAATTGTGCTATGCGCAATTCATTAGAATTAATTGATCGACATCATCATCCAAGCAGCGGTCGTATTTGATTTTCTTCTCCAAAAGAAACTTGGAGAACTTGAAAAGTTTGTTTGAGGAAAAAAAGAAACAAATTGAAGAACTTCCCTATTGATGATTCGGTAGAATAAAGATTCAAACAGAAACTCGAATCACTCTGGAATGATCCAAGTTTTTGGGTATTTGGTTATATGGGCTCCCAATTTGAAATTGAATTGAACTGAACGCCATTAGATTGTGCGCTTGTTTAAGCAGTTGGAATGCATTTGGAATTTGAAATTTCAAATTATGTTTGTTCAGCATGAGAGTGTTCGATTGTAATGTTTGGTTCCACCAATCTTTGTCCTTGGATAGAGTCGAAAGTCTAAAAATTACATATTTTCTCTTCTATTATTCTCTTGATAATATCTGCACCATCATTATTTTCATCTTCATCATCTTTCTGCACCAAGTTTCTATTATTATTTTGATGAACACCGACAATCACGATAATAAGGGAACAAAATTAAAATTAAATTGACTTTGTCGGAAAACTAGGAAACTGGGACAAAACAAGAAAAATAAAATTTAACAAAAAAGGAAAAAATGAAAAAAAACAGCAGAAAAGTCAAGAGGTTTTTTCTACTTGTCAATTTCGATTTTTCCGGGCCAACGCTGTGTGCTCGTCTTTGAGTTCCTGCCTGCTCCAAGTTGCTGAACCCAAGAAAAACAATTCCTGATTGTCTCAGTTGAGAGAGAAAAAAGGCAATTTCCTTTTAAAAACAATTTATTTTTCAAAGTGTTCGACGCTATAAATTATCAAGCCCAGATTGAACCTAAAAACCGACAAAATTTAGTTTCCATAATTAAAAATGATGAAAACTCGCACTTTGATTGGCATAAGCTTTTCTCAAAAAAATAATGTTATTAGTTTGTCGTGACCTGGGACCTAGGTATCCAAGATTTCCTTTTGTTGGAAAAGGGCAAACCTGGGAAAATCAAACCGAACATAGGCATCAAACCTGGTGTTTTTTACGGAATTATCGCCCACGGAATGTGTTCAGTCGACATTTGCTATTTGTTCGAAATTCTGTTTCATTGATTTTTTTCGTCTTCAATTCGATATAAGTGTATGGTATGCTGTGTGCTTTATAGACCTCAATTAATTTATATTTAATCACGAAAAAAATAATATTCCGTTGTACACACCACCCTGTGAGGGGTGTAGTGGTTGGATATTCCGAGGAATTAACCAAAAAAGACTATTTCTATCTTCGAAGGGTCCTTGTGTTTTCCGCTCCAAGAATCGAAACAATTTAAGCGCGTTAAATTAAAGACGTACGGAAACCGGAGATCGGAAGCCAAAAATGTTTAATGGTAATTAAATAATCAATTAATGAAATAATTGCAGAGAGAACAGCAGCAAAATTATTAGGCTACCCTGATCCAAGATTCTTGATCCTAGGAAATCCCTGAAAATTGTTCCTATTTTTTACATTCTGATTCTAGCCAAATAAAGTTTACTATAAAGTTTTGTTTCGAATAAACAAGCATAAGGAGAAGGTTTATTTTTCTGTTGTCCGCTTTTGAATTCAATGAACTTTACATCCGATTCTTTATTGGTCTGATTCAAGCCTATTCAAGTTGTAAATCGATTCTAGATGATTATATTCGTCCTTCAAGATATGACACTAAAATTGGATCCAGTTGGAAACCAAAGAAAATGTCAAACCAAATGAAAATAGGGAAAAATGCGAAAAAGAGAAAATCTTTTATGATAAGAAGATTATTACTTCGAATACTACAAGCACGCTATTCGATTAAAGAGTATCCAATATCATGATCATGCACATCCTGTGTAGGCAAAGCATGGAAACCAAAACTTTTCTTTAATATGAACATTTTCTAATCCCCTCCTACCCAGTATTTCAGCCGCTACTTTTTGACAAATAATAATAATTTTAGCAAAAAGAATATAATGACGAGATTTAATTGAAAATTTAGATTGGATCATTTATTTAGACAACATTTTAAAAAAATGTACATAACATTCTGCGAGAAATATGTCGTCGCGCAATTTAAAAAAAATGAGAATTGGAACCGGAAAAAGGGTCTAAATTGTGGGATCGAAATAAAATGATCGCTCCCGGTTACACGCCCATTTATTTTTTTCTCTAACTTGGTTGGCTGTTCATCATTTTCATCTTCAATATTATTATTATCATCATTATTATTATTATTATTATTATTATTATTAAATGTTTGTGGGGATTGCAATTGAATTATTTATCTTTAGCACTCTCTCTCTCTCTCTCTCTCTCTTTCTCCTCCCATTCCTTCGATAATCGATTTCTATGAGCTGCCCGGCGCCTTGTTGGCCACGCTCTTCTCTTTTATCTTTATCTTTTTTCTTTTTCCAAGAATCTGGTCTACTATTTTTTCTTGATGCTGCTGTTGCTGCTGTTTTGGTCGTCGTCGTTGTTGTTGTTGTTAGTCGTGGTGTTGGTGACATTTTTTTCCCTTGGAACTACTTTTGGAACAGAGCAAGAGAGAGAAACGAAATCGATTTCTAATATTGCTTGATGATCCGAAAATCGGGTTTTGAATCAATATTATTATTATTATTATTATTATCGCCGTACCAGAATCCATAAACAGAGAGTATTTTATTATAATATATAGGATTCTCTAAGTTCGGTAAGGCGTGAACCAAAGTTCATCCTTGTTCCAAGAGCCAATAAGCTTTTCTCTCTGTTTTTTTTTCGTCTTTCTTCATAATTCTTATCTGTCCGCTTGAAGAGTGAAAGCCTTTGCGAAAAACTTTCTAATAGAATTTTTTCCCGACAAAAAAAAATAACCAACACCACTCCCACTCTCTGTTACCATTGTACACCGTTATTCAATGAATTCCCATACATTGATAGACTTCACCGATCAGTGATGATGATCATGATGGATCTGGCAAAGTTCAGAATCAACTATTAATTAAAACCGTGAAGATGTTTGATAGACTCTAATAGAAAAATTCATCATCATAAACCAATCTTGGCTCGCTCTGGCCTGCCAGTTTTATTGATTTGCTCCGAGAAACTCTTGGCATCGCTTGAATGAACTTGATGCCCTGAACCCAAAAGGACTCAGACCTAGCTATTGCTTACCTTATTAGGTCTGAGAAAAATTCGCTTAGATTTGGAAGAAAAAGAACCATCTATAAAATGGAAGAATTCGCTGATGTTGTTGTCCAGTACAAAGGTTTCTGTTTGTCTCGATTGGCTCCACCAAACTAATCACGTACGAACGAAAAAGATTTGTATTATTTCCACTTAGGACTGTTTCTGGTTGGTTGTAGACACGCCTCTGCATTAGATTTTTCAATCTAATAGGCAGCAACAACAGAAATGAGGGAAGGGAAATATGCTAATGTAATGATTATGAAATTGATTGAAATCAAAATCCCAAAAGCATTCATCTGCAGCTTGAACCACAGTGGGATAAAGCCAAAGAGAATGATGAAACAGTAGAACAAAAGTTTTAATTGAAGGTCAAGTGAGTGCTTGTAGGAGGTACTTTCTATTTTTTCTGAGCATTCAAAGCCAAAAAAAAGTAAAATAATACACTTTCATGTGATTCAGAACCAGATTCTGGTTTCGCAGAATCTGATTCTATCGGAAACTGGAACACAATTGAACAATTGCTCGCAACATCCGTGTACACCAAATACAATCATGCATATTATGTGCATGATCGCATAATCTTTCTTTTTCTCCGGTTGCCTCTTCGGGATCATCACCTTACCCCTTTACATCCCATTGAGCGATTCTTATTGTCGTTGGGTAATTGATTGGCAATTCATCTATTTTTATTTAACACATCCAAACAGCCTTCCCAAACGAACATGAATATTCCCACTTGCCTCTAATAGAAAGCCCAACACCTCCATTGCTATTGCTATTATTCGATGATCCTCTTGAATGATTTTTCTCGATTCCTTGCAATGATGGTGTTTTTGTTTTCTTGTTGTTGTCGGTGCTTTTGTTGAATTGCAAGAAAAGATGATTATAATCTAAATAATGAAGAAATGGTGCGCTTTTTCCGGGAAAAAGAGAAAGATAATCATGTTTTAGCTCTATAAGTTAGATCAGGGGTGCGCAACCCACTTCCCATCAAGCATTTCTAAACGAAGAGAGCAGACGAAGCTATTTTCCTCTCTCTGATTGGTTCAGTGATGATTTGACCAAATGAAAAGCGAACAGCTTTGATCACTACTTGTTTGTGCATGTTTGACGTCTATAAGAGCCGTTTTTCCCTCTGATTGGTTCATTGTGATTTGACATGATGAAGAGACACACTATGAAGAGGAGAAGGTGTATCCCTCTCCCTGATTTGTCCAAAGTTATGATTTGACCAAATGAAAAGCGAACAGCTTTGACCACTACTTGTCTGTGCATGTTTGACGCCTATAAGAGCCGTTTTTCCTTCTGATTGGTTCATTGTGATTTGACAAGATGAAGAGATACACTATGAACAGGAGAAGAAGGTGTATTCCTCTCTCTCTCTGATCGGTCCAATGTGATGATTTGAACTGATGACAATACACAATTTAAACAAGAGAAGAAGGCGTATTTCTGTTCTCTTGTTTAGAGATGTCGTCGTAGGTTCGCCAAACAATTTTAAAATTTAAATTGGCCTATTGATTAAAACGGTTGCTCACCCCTGACTTAGATCAACACAATCCTCAACCTCAACAGAATTATTACAGAAGATTATGACAACAACTCTACAAGGAACAGTGGAGTGGAGATCAAACGCTACAAGATCCAGGCATTTGTAGCAAAAACAACTACAGTCTACGACAGAAACCAAATGGATCACCAATCAACTTGCTGCCGTTCGCTTCTCATTCTTCCCTCCCCCTTAGCATATTTCTGCTGATGATCGATGGCGTCAGAACGAGAGGAAGAGTGAGTGAGAGAGAAATATACCGCCAAAACATAGATGATTCAAATAGCGCGATGATTCTTCTTCATCTATACGTGCCCTGTAAACAGTGTGTCAATGAATCGTCGAATAAAATTGATGAACAAGAACTAGAACAAAAATATATAATAATAACAATCTATAATAAAGATTATTATTCTTAGTGATCCTCTTTTTGCTTTGTTGGCACTTGAAGCTGTTGGTTTGTTTTCGGATAAAATTCTGTTACCAAAACAACCAAAAACCACAACTGCAATTATGGTGGCTAGGTTTCATTATCTTGTCTCCTAAAACACCCACTATTCTTCCCTATTCTATATTTTCCAGACGATGATTCTTAATTACATTTGATATTAATTGTTGACAGAAAGACTGCCATCGTGTCGTTATAACAGTAATATTATGACCGGAATTTAGAGGAGTTAATTTCTAATGAAAACAAAAATTACACTGTAAACGAAAATGCATGAAACACCAGCAACGATCCTAGGAAAATTATATTCTTGATTATCACATATCTCTCTTGATGGTAAAGGGCATCATTTGTTTGGTTTGTCGGCTTGGTTTGACATCATGTTTCCGTTCGAAATAGAAACAGGTCCGGAAGATATTAGTGATGATGGTTTTGTTGGCCAAGCCTGTGGCTTATCTTCAAGTATCATTGAACTTCAAAGACCCTTCCATAATCTTGGTCGATTGTATCCAAAATTTGATTGCATTTGGCTTGTTGTTTATGTATGTTGATCGTATGCGTGATATGTGTTTGTGTGTTTGAATTATCAAAAATATTTGCGACACAACATTCAGGAAGCTGGAAAATTATTGTTGGTGATGTTTAGAATCGTTCACTAAGCCACTGCTTTCCCAACGTTTCAGTCGCAGTGAAAAGACATTCTGAAAGAATTTGCTGAATTCTTTTTTTTTGATTTTATACTGGTAAATATTTACCAAAAAATATTCAAAATGTCTTCCCCTTCTTTTTAAAAAAAAAATCGTTGAAACTTTTTTTTCATTAATTTTGGTGCGCGTCATTTCGGGTCTATCCATGAAGAAATTTGAAATTTATTCCAACACTGTTTTCCAGGCGGCAAACTTTATCGAGTGTGAATATAATCATCATTACCATTATTCTTTTTATTTTATTCCGTCTGGTTCTGGCTGTTGTTTTTCGCTGAAAACATCGAGAAACGGTTCCAGAATCAATGAAACCTGAGCACAAAACACATGTTTCCACACAAGTAATACAATAACCGAGAATATTGTTCGCAATTATCATTTATACAATGGTGTGGCGATTAATTAATTCATGCAAAATTCATCGCATACCACATTCTAGCTCATCCTAGCTTAAGAATGTAAAAACTTTTTTTTTGGATCATTCGTTGTATCGCGGTAACTTCATGTTCGTTTTTTTCTTCAACTTGCTATGCTTCTTGTTCTTTTTTATTTCAACTTTTTGAATAAATTGCCTGTTGGGCGTGTACTGGAGTGCATGGCAGTGGAATTTCCGTTTTTCCGAAAGAAAAAAAAATTAATAACAATATCAATAATAAATGAACCAAACTCAAGAAAGAGAAAGAAAGATCGGGTTGAAATAACTTGATGCTGATCGGTGAATTACACTTGATAGTTGTACATGGTCTCGGTTTCCAAGGGGCCTCCAAGCTATTCGGATTGGAAAACTCAATTTTCCAATCATTCATCCAGAATCTAACATTGCGTAACACATCAAACTGCTAGAATTTTTTTTCCGCGAAATGTTTGGAGAATCACACAACAACGCCCATTCTTGAAACATTCGAACATTTTCATCTATTTGGAATTATATTCTGGTCTTCTTTTTTTTCCTCTGTTGATTTCCATCATCAATCTCCAATCATTTTATTCTGGTTGCTGGTTATCTCCAGACATGCACACAATTGCTAAATTTATCTTCAGGATATTTATATAATGGTTTTCGAACACTTCTCATAATTCAAGCCAAATATTTCTATCCTACCCCTCGGGATTGTGTAAATTTTGTGGTTTTTTTTTCTTCTTCTTCTTCTTCCGAAAGATGTTAACTGATTCTTTCTCTCTTATTTTTTTTGCTTGCCATTTCAAGGCGTTCAGAAGTGTTCTTTTTTCATTTTTTTTCTAATCGTGTTGTGCAGAGATTATGTTTGCTTCAATGAATTATATTCTCATTTTTATATATGTCTGATGGTGCTGTGTCTGGATTATAGTGTTCCTCAAAGAAATTATTCTCCATGTTCCACCATGATGATGAAGCTGACGAGCCAACATTACCGAGGAGACCACCACCATCACCAACAACAAAAAAAAAAGATATTCAATTGCATCTCGGCGGCCCATCTGCCAACCAGAGCTAGGAAAGCAAAAAAATCTTTTGCCGATTATACTTAAAGGTTTCTTTTTCGAAATTCTGCTCCTGGAAACCCATTGATTGCGTATGTGTGTGTGAGTGTGTGTGTGTGCTTGGTTCCATTCATTCTGCTTGATCCGTCTTGAAACACAAAGCCTAACACTAAAAGTATGACAAAACTTGAATTTCATTCTGATTGAAGAATTTCATGATTCTTTTCTCCTGGTTGTTTGCCTTGATTCCTGCTTTTTTTTGAATATTTCAAACAAAATCGACATTTTCAAAGCATGTTATATGGAACAATGTGTTCACATTTGATTGAAAGTGAAATTCCATGAATATTCCCGGAATCCGAGGGGCAAGCTGTGTGAAAAATTTGATTATCACGATCGTAGCAGAAAGCGATTTTTGTTTTTTTTTCTTCTTGGTCTTAGTTTCCCCTATTTTTCCTTAAATTATCAAGTTTCAAGTTATTTATCCTGCTGAAAATTATTTAAAAATTAAATTTTTTTTTCTCGCAAACAGAACATGCCCAGAAAATCATTTTATGTTGGCCGCCCATTCACACTAGCCACACTGACAACTATGATCAATAGTATTGATTTCACTTGATATTGATTGGTCAATTGAACGCCTAAATCCCAGCCCTTTCTTCATTCAATCAATAAAAGCATTAAGTTATCATTCAACTGTTTCTCCTCAAACTCTGATCAACCTCCACAGTTAGCAATGGCTGGTATGGCTGTTAACCAACATGTAGGAGGAGCCAACGGCCAGCCATCATCATCAAATCATTCAAAAAATAAGCGCTTTTCGATTGGGGGCTGGTCACCACCAAATTGTTGCTTGACAATTTCCAATCAATTGGTCAATTTTCTTCGGACTTGTTTCTGTTGTTGCTGTTGTTGTTGTGGTTGTGTGGATCGCTCTCATTATAAAAATCATCAGCCAAGAACCAAACACCATCATCATCATCAACGTCGACCATCATTTAATCGTGATCGTCGACTATCATTTCCGGAGCTTAACTGTTCCACATCAGCTGCAGAACCATCATTAACATCATCGCCACGCCTTTCTAATTTGAAAGAACAAGATTCAAGAAACAATCCGGATACTCAAAATGCCAATAATAATGAATTGATCGGCTTGAGCAATAGTAGCGGTGATGAATGCGGCAATCATCTCAATCATCATCATCATCATCATCGTCGTCGTCGTCGAAGTTTCAAAAATAACATTGTAAGCCGATTATTATTCGGATTGTTACCAAATCGAAAGCAACAACAACAACAGCAAAATTCAAGAATCTCAGTGGCGGTATTGTCTCCCGCTATTGTCTGTTGTGATGTTGAACAGAATATACAAACCACCATAAGTGCCCAGGATAATCAACAAACATCATCATCATCATCATCATCGAGATTGATGCAACTCTCCGCATCATCATCATTAGCAAACAATAATTATAAAAATAATGATGGTGATAATTTCCATTGTGATTTGATACCACGAAACAACCTAAATAGTAATAATGGTAATTACGATACCCATAAAACATTCGAGCTTCTTGAATCAACCACAAATACCAAGGGATCGCCATTGGATTGCCAAAATGTTAATAAAGAAGAAGAAAAAGAAGAAGATGATGAAGAAGATGGTGATGATGATGATGATGTTGAAGAAGACAAAGATGTTGGCAATTATCGTCAACCTCCGCGTCCATCATCATATCTTAGTATCCAATCGATGCCTTCCTGTTCTGGGCTGCAGATTGTTGATCCAAACATTCATCACCAACAACAGCAACCATGTGGATCATCACCACCATCATCCAAAGCAGCCGGTACGCCAAAAAAATCTGCTAAATTATCATTATCATCATTGATGGCTAAATCAACTTTTGGATCCAAATCTAAATCGATGATTCAGCCACAGCAATCACCACCACATCCTACAATACCACCGCCATCAACATCGATCAATGCCTCCACTAGTAGTTTTGGAATAGTCAATGAACAGCAACATAAATTACGAATGGACGTTTCATCAAAACGTCTGATGAAAGAGATTGGTGATTTGATGCGGAGACAGCAGAATCAAAGTTTGAACGCCAACTTCAGTGTTGAATTGATCGACGATTCATTATATGAATGGGATATTAAAATCTATGAATTTGATAAAGAATCACAGGTAAGACTTATTATTTTAGTCCAGGATTTAGCAAATCGCGGGCCGCGTACGCGGCTCATCAAACATTTTAGTGCGGCCCACTAAGCATTTTTAAACAGGAGACGAAGCTATATTCCTCTCTCTGATTGGTCCATTGATGATTTGAACTGATGGCGAGACACACTATAAACAGATGAAAGCGATCAGCTTTAACCAGTACTTGTCTGTGCATGTTGGACGCCTACAAGACCGTTTTCCTCTCTGATTGGTTTATTGTGATGATTCGAACCGATGACGAGACACACTATAAACAGAAAAAGAAGGCGTATTTCTGTTCGCCTATTTAAAGATTGCGTCGTAGGTCTACATCCTACATTACTTTATGTGTGGCCCGCCAAATAATTTTAAAATTTGAATTATCCCATTGATTGAAAAGGTTGCTCAGCTCTGTTTTAGTATATAATGCTTTTGTATTTGGATTGAACTGAAAACTTAACAAAATGAAATTAATGCCAAAGTCTTTTTTCATTCAAAACATCTTTATTTTTTCGGTTTTAATTCTTGTTTGAAGATGGTGATGTTCATCATTAGCATGGTGATTAGGTCTCCAGTGTATCATGGTTCTATTCATTAATCAAAGTTCTCAGAAAAACCTGAATCGTTGACGGGAATGGTGAAACTCGAGCAAAAACCTGATTCAAATCAATGACAAACAAATGGAAAATGATATAATTTATATTTTGTTCCAGTTTGAATATAGATTTTGCAATGGTTCACTAGGGAGGATCGAAAAAGCACATAACAACTCCGACAGAGCTAACCATGGTCATATTCTATGACGATTCTAGGGCCTAGAGAATTCACTTCTCCTTTTTCCGAATCCTGAGAGAATTGACCGTATGTTTGTATGAATGATACAAATAATAATCATCATCATCATTAACATGGTTTCGGTTCATCTTCATATAAAATTCCTTTTTCTATTCAACCGATTCCCATCCATCAATATTCACAAGACATGCATGCAGCCATAATATCTGATGCTTGCTAATGTGTCTATGTGTCTATTTCATGCCCCAATTAATCTTTTATGTGTGTGCATTTCTACTGAAAGAGGGCCATTGTGGAGAGCTTTATAACCCCTCCTTCTCTTTTCCCGCCTATAATTTGTGAGTGCTTTTGTGGGTGTGGTTATTTTGGGAGTGATTCGAAAAAAAACTAGGGCGACAAAAACAACAACAGCGACAACAACAGCAACCGAATTGAAGCAGCTGCTGCTTCCGTTTTTGGCTTTGATGATATGAAACTAGCGATGCTAATAATTGAAATATTATTATCATTGTTATTATTAAAAAAAATTGGATCAAAATTCCTATTCCTAGTACTGCTGCATACTGCCTTTTTGTTTTCTACCATAGAGAAAAGTAGAAACAAAACAGACAAAATTAATGGATTTACTTTATCCTTTTTTTCTTATAGCTTTTTTCTTGGTTTTTCCAAAAATGAAAAAAAATGTCCAGATGTTACACATACACATGGATCCAAACAGCAAAAATAATTACCAAAGCTAGCTTGTACAATAAGTGTATGAGAGAGAGGATCCGAAAGAAAACTGTCGAAAGAAGGTAGATGATTTTCCACGGGGTTCGATCATGGTTCTTGTTTTTCTTCGATGATCATAATTAATAATCGAATCACAAAGGATCCCTAGTATTAGTTCGAGAAGTAGTAAAAGTAATAAAATTCCTTGGAATCAGGTTTTTTTTGTTTTAAAAAATTATGAAGGTCAACCAACATGGTTTTTCTTGATACCAATGGTTCCAAATGAATGAGAATTCTGAGAATTTATTGTCTTTACTATAGGATCGGTCTCGGTCAACGTCCTAGGCATTAGAAATCTGGAATTTCTGTGAAAAAAAATGATGACAAACATAGTCGTTTATTTAACCGAAAAATCCATTTATCATTTCAAGTGATCATGGCCAAGCACAGTTGCCAAGCCCAACTAGCGACCTTAAAAGTAAAGAAATGGATCGTAAAAGATGGAACTGAAACAAACATGGATCTTCCTAGCAATCAATGACAGCAATGAACTAACTGTATATAAGAGATGGCCAGAGAAAAAAGGGAGAACACTTAGTATCAATTTACAACCAATGTTGTACTTATGGAACTGAAACCCCAAAAAAAAGCCCAAATGTATTTGGATGTTATGTTCCAACAAATCAGGAAAACATGTTCCTTGCAAAAAAAAACTTGCATAAAACTGTGTCAATAACTACTCTTTTGGCTATTTTTGGAACCGAAAAAATGCGCTTATGCTGACCACACATACACACAACACATATCGTCCCCCTCATATTTATAATATACAAAACGAAGGGAGAGAGGTGTGGCCAGCACATTTCCTATGCATTATATTAGGATAAATAATTTTGTCTCTCTTTTATTTTGATCTGAATATTGCTTCAATGTGATTGGAGGACCGACATTGTGTGTGTGTGTGTGTGTGCATGTGTGGGTGGGGTAACGGCGACAATTTCGTTACTCCAAATACAATGCAAATTAGGGTGCTGGTTACACAAAAAAAGAGTCTCCCCTCTCTCTTCTCTTTCTCGCTCTCTTGGATTCTTGGTTTTTTTTTGTTTCGATATCAAATTTCTATCAAAAACGGCTGTTACCACATGCACACACAGTAAACAAAATGAAATAGCAAAACCTAAACGAAAATGAAGAAAAAAATATACCAAAAATACCAGAAAAAAGGTTCAGAACATCAAATATAGTTAAAAGGCAAACGTGCATATGAATGGCCTGTCGTTCTCTCTTTTTTAGGGTTGTCAATCTTTTTCGGGTTCCAAATTAAGCCCGAAGGTTTCTGCCACCAAAACCTAAACTGACAACCACCGATATTTAAAAAAAAAAACCATGTACATCATGGCCAATGGTGTGTCCGGCTTGCGGTTTCAAAAAAAAAACAATACAAAATTTGTTTGGATTTTCGATTTCCCGATTTGATTTTGAGTAGTGATATGTGATGTTTGCTTGATAGTGCTGTCTTTTGACCAAATTGCAAACCACCGGTCCAGAATATTCGCTTGTCTAGATTTATTCAATGAACAGGATGTACTGAGAGTGGTAGTGGTGGTGTAGAACAATCAAATCAATTTTAGAAAGAAAATAATTCGACCAAAATCAGGAATGCTGAGGGACGCCTAGTGAGATTGGGTCCCTTGGGGAAAAATGATTCTTGTCGCAATTCTTGTTCTATTCAGGCCCGTGCACTCATTTTGATTAAGATGTATGTTTGAGTTGTGAAATCATCTTCACTCGATAAAGTTAATGAAGTTAAATTCAGGAAAAGTAAAAGATAATTACATGAGGGATCGTTGGAATTAAATGGAATATGTGCAATGTGGAAAATATGAAAATGAAATTATAAATTTCGAAAAGCATAAAAAACAAGGCCAAAGTAACAAGGCCGAAAACTGTGTGTGAGCTTCTCTAGTTATTTCGGATTGTTTAAATTGAATAAATTCTAATTTAATTAATTTTAATTAAATATTTCTTGATTTTTCTTCTTTTTTTGGATTTTATTTTTGCTTGTTCGTGCCTTTGCATCCTATAAATTAGATATATTTGGATATGCAACAATACCAGATACCATACGTCCAATTACATGCAATGTTTCCGGAAACATATCCATTCGATCCACCATTTATTCGGGTTGTGGCACCTTACATTGAACGAGGTAAGGATTTTCGTCGGAAATTATTAACAATGATAGTGTTGATCGTTTGATTCATTCGTTTTATTTTCCGCTTTCAGGTTACGTTATGGAAGGCGGTGCCATTTGTTTGGAATTATTGACCAAAACCGGCTGGACCAGTGCCTATACAATGGAATCGGTCATCATACAATTGATGGCATCATTTGTAAAAGGTCAAGCCATCATCAAAGCAACCAAAGATGTTTCCAAATGTTTTACGAAAAAATCCGCTGTCAATTCATTCCGGTAGGTTTAGCAACAAACTCATTATGATCTATACGATGATGATGGTAATTCATTATTCAATTCTTTGTCTTGTTGTTGTTGCTTGCAGGCATATTGTTCGAATACATGATAAACACGGCTGGGTGGATACACCATTGTATGAAGGCTGAACAATGATGATGGTAAAATTGGCAATGCTCCTATGGAACCAGAACGTCATCCATAGCAATTTTCTGGTATTTCTATTTCTCTTCTCATTCATTCACTTATTATTCTACTTCGTCTTTTTACTCTCGGAATAATTATCATCTTCACCCTCATCATCGAAGACAACACAATCAAAGAAGCGGAAGAAGAGATATGAGATCTGAACAGAGAATCCCTTCCGGGCTTTTGGATCCAAAAGCCAATAATCCATTTGTTGTACTTTTCCGTTTCTTGATTGCTAGTCGGGAAGCGTAAACATTCTGGTCTGCTCTGGTGGAGTGTGGTTTTATCAAGGCCCCATATAAAAATGATATCGAAATTCTTTTCCAAAATATTCGATTCCACCTAACACACACTGACACTCTAATTCAAAAGTAAGCACCATTCAATTTCTGATCAACATGTTCATTATCCGCTCATAATGTTGAGGTTTCCGGTAGTCCAGAAAATAGATATAATTGATTTAAAACTTATCACATTTTCGAAAATGAACACCACCTTCTTCAACACATTCTTAATCAACATATCTTTTATTCCGGAAAAACGAATTTTTCGCTGAAACAGTGGAAACGAATTGTGATTCGAAGAAGAATAAGAAGAGAGATATTTAAACTTATCTTATTCAATCTAATATTATCTTATTGCCATATTGTTGCTGAAGCTGAAACTATTATTATCATCTCGTTATTACTGTTGTGATTTTATGTTTATTCTGTCCCAATCCACACACTTGATTCTCTCTAAATAATCTTCTTCTGTAAAGCAAAATTATGATAATAAAATTGGTGTTGTTTTTTCTATCCAGGAACCAAAACCATTTGTATCGTCGATGGACATTCATGGAAAATCGATGTTTAGATTTTTAAATTTTTTTCCATCAAATGCCTACTATACACATGCGCATTGATTTCGTCCAATGAGGAGAAAGAAAGAATTCCATTTTATTGTTTGAACTTGACTGACAGTAGAAAAAACTCCCATTTTGATTTGCCTACATGGAAAAGTCTGCAAATGGGTGGGTTTTATTTGAATTTTTCTTCTTCTTCTATTGAAACTGCCTATAATTGTTTATATCTAAGCCAAAGATAGGCTGGCTGACTGGATGACTGTATGAATGGCCGAGAGTGTAAATTGTATTACCTGCCCCCGCCTTTCCCTATTATTTTTAACATTCACCAAACAGAGCAATGCATGAAAGACAATGAGAGAAAGAGAGAAGGAGGAGAAACGAAAATAAAATTAAACATTGTCTTTCTTGATGATTGTCAAGAGAATTCGCTGAATTTTTTTGTCTTATTTTGGGTTGGAAACACGACAACAATTGAAAAAAAAATCGATTCTGGCGCTAAACGATACGTTTTCAAAAGGAAATTCAAAATTGAAATTGCTAACAATTTACAATACAATTACTGGAATCATGCACATGATTCTGGGGAATTCAAAAAATTTGACAGAACCTCTTAAACCAAAAAACGATTAAAATCAAATATCTGTATTGGAATCAGATCGATTCGAATTCAGGGCGTTGTCCACAAAAAGATTGAAACAACGACTAGAGAAAAATCCTGCCGGAAAACGTTCCATCTCCATTGTTATCATTGTCGTCGTGTATTATTAAAGAAAACACGATCTCCTACTGTGCATTGTTCTGTATAACACCGATGTATAGGTTATCCGGGTTAATTGGTTTTTTCCATTACCTTCGATAGCAATCGTTGCTGTCTGAGACCCAGATGTACGTTCCTAGAATCTAGGTTCCAAAATCGATTTGTCGGATCGTGGATCGTCTGGAACGATCTACCTGGGGACCTGTTTTTGACGCCCGATAGGTCCCTAAAGACCTAAAGGTAGCTTACCGGGTTCCTAGAATTATGCTTTATTTCACAAAAAATAATCATAATAATAATTACTATTATTGTTGTCGTGATTTGATTGAAATTTATCAATTTTGGGGCCTATTGCTTGGCCGGAAAACATAATCTCCAGACAATAAGTGGTCTGGTGCCCAGAACTAGATAAGAAAGGACACAAAGTCCAAGGCGGGTCTAGCTGAATTATGCGGCCCTTATCTTAAATTCGGTCCTACCACAAGTATCCTCGAAAACAACAACAACAACACAAAGAAAGAAGATTCTAAAGGAAATTGCGCTTCAAAGAAAAAAAAATTAAAACAAAAGCAATTAATTATCACAGCACCGCTTTGAAAACCCGAAAAAATCAGGAAAGCGCAAAGGCGCAAGTCTGTTTTTGGTGCTTGGTTCATTCAAGTCATTCATTCTATTTGTCTTTTGCTTTTTGAAGTGAAATCCCAAATGGCAATCCTGGAATTATGGCGACAACACAAAAGCCAAAGCAAAGCATAGAAATCCAATTACTAAATTATCATCAACAACGTTTGTCAGTGCACAAGTACCCACGCTTGCACTGAAACATTATCGTTTGAGAACACCATCTTTTTGTTAAATTTATTTTTATTCTGGTTGAAATTATTAATTTCGGTTTTGGAACGGATTTAACTGAAAATAATGACCAAAATCTGAACTGTTGTTCAACTCAGGAGTACCGGAGAGCCAAAAAATTTGAAAATCCCTCCCAAAGACACTTTCTAATAATCCAAATGGGAATTTGGAATCAATATCATTAATTACATGGAATTGTTTTACGATCGTGTGGAAATGTTTCGTTTTGGCGCCATTGGCTTTTAACTTGATTGAGCTCAATATAGAATACGATTGGAAACCAATCATTGGAAACAAAAATATCCCGAACAAATATGATGGAGATTATCGGCCCACCATCTCTTTTCATTATTTATTTATCTAATCAAATAGAAGACAAACTACGGCAAATATGACGGGAATCCAAACATAGACAAACTTCTCTGGGCCAGAATTGAGAAACTTTTTTTCTGGATAACCAAGAAAGTGAGTTGAAAGATTTTTTTCTGATTCGATTGGATCCCTCCTCCATGCACTCCCTCTTACTATTAACAGAAGCTACAGTAGCAGCTTCTCAAATAGTGCATTTACTTTGAATTTGTAAGTGTGAACAGCTTCAACGAAAATGATTGATGAAGCTAGAAGAAAGAGAGAAAGAGAGAAAGAGAGAGAGAGGAGAGTCTACTTTTAGTAGACATCAAGAGATACTGTTCAATGTAGGCGCCCCTTTTCCCCGCCCCGACAAACAAATCAGCAACCAATTGAACGAGATTTTAAGATTATTGATCCGAGAAAAACTATGGAACAAACTAGAAATGGCATTTGAATGAAATGTAATGAATTGAAACGGTTTTTTTTCGCCTTATGAATGTCAACAGCTGACACCCAGTTTCTGGTTTTTCTGGTTTACTGGGGAACTTTTTCGGGCTCACCCGATATCCATCCGGGACCCGGGAAAAATCCCAATGATGTCCATGTAAATCATATCATTGGAAAAAAAGTGTCCAAAGCATTTTGATGACCGCGCTCAAAGCCGAAATATTTCTTTCATATTAAACATTCTGGTTGGGCAACTTGGAAGCGAATCAAAATCAAAATGTCATTTTCAGTTTAAATATTCGTTCTTCTCCCGTGCATGGATGGTGCGGCACATGGAAATATGCGGAAATATTTTAATCGAAGATGAGAAAAATATTCCAAATCTGGCTATTTTCCTGATTTTCATTTCGGCTTCGCATCCAATTTTACACCTACGCTCACCCGTCAACATTTTTTTTCGATTCTCTGGTTACCACCAAAAATGGTGATTTGGAAAAATGTGACTTTTTTCCCTAGAAAAAAAGGAAGGGAAAGGAAGGAAATCTGGTCGTTTGTCTGATTCGGGAACAAAAATGTTTTCAGTTTTTAGTTTTCGGTTTTTTTCTGGATAAATAATCTCGACAAAAAAGGACCTTGTAGATGCAGAGAGGAGAGGAAGGAAGACGATGGAAAAATATGACAAATTCCAATGAACAATGACGACAACTACAACAACAACCAAATCCAATTGTTCAATTTGGACGCCGGATTGGGAACGTGAGGATAATATTGAAAGTTTTTGTTCTGTTGTGCTCTGATTTTCAGGGAGTTTTGACAGAGAAGCCAGAAACAGATTGCAAACCAAGAGCGAAAACATATTTTTCTTTCCAACAGAACCAAACTAAACAAAATGACATAATAATGATTGGATTGGATACTATGTCTGGGCGTAGATCGTACGCCCAAGACGCCTTGGTAAAGTTATTCATTTCCTAGGACAGGAGTGAGCAACCTTTTTAATCAACGGGCCAATTCAAATTTTAAAATTTTTTGCAAAATCTTTTATTTAAAGTTTCATGTGCACACAGTGCACACAGAACAGACCAATCAGAGAGAGAAATACGCCTTCTTTGCCTGTTTATAGGGTGACACGGTATCAGGCCGAATCATTACTAGGCAAATCAGAGAGGGGAATACACCCTTTTCTCTTGTTTATAGTGTGTCTCGTCATCAGGTCAAATCATCACTGGACCAATTAGAGAGAGAAATACGGCTTCGTCTCCAGTTTAGATATGCTTGGTGGGCTGAACTAAAATGTTTGTTGGGCCGCATGCGGCCCGCTGGTTGCTCTTCCCTGTCCTAGTAAATGGCCCATGTGATAGAACATAACCGAAATTCTTCAAAAAAGGAATTCCCAGATTCCTAGGGAACATTACAATTATTGAACTATTTGTTTGAAAGCTCCGGTTCTTAAATCCGGGTTTTCCAATCATACCAAAACTTCTGGCTATTTGGAGAGTAAGAGAGGAGAAAATATTCCCGTTGGGATTCCAGGACATTTTGGGCGGTTTTGTCATCAATTTTAGTGAACCGAAAAAAAACAACAACAGCTAGAAAGTAAAAACCTAAAGCGAAAGATAAACGAGCTGATATGGTGTCTGATGTTGTCCCGGGAATCGCACTAAGAATTAACACCACGACCACACCACCACCAATATAGCCACCACCAACTATTTATTGAGCCATTACCAGCAAATGACTGGCGAGAAGAAAGAAGAATCCCCAAGTCTTGGTGTGTGTATGTGTTTGTTAAATTAAAATTAATCTTCTTGGAACACACCCATTTCCACACATTTACAAGTATAATCTTACGCCCATATGATTTGTAATTGACATTGTGAGGGTGGGGCGAGAGATTATAACTCGAAAACAAAGAATATCCCATTGCAATGAGCAACAGTGCTATTCTTCGGAATCGAGAACTGTGATCAGTGCAAGATGGAACAGCTACTTCGATAGCTGGACCGAAGTTGGACAATGAGATTGGCTCTCTATCTTTCTATTGGTTGGTCGATTTTTCCTTTTTTTTTGCTATTTCCTGTTCTCTTGAACTATGAAATCGTCATTATTATTACGCTTTTTTCAACAGTGATAATGGTAATCCAATTCCGATTGCTGTGATTTTTCTTTTCATTGTTTTAGACTGGCCAATTCTGGAGCTCTCATTTTTTGCAGCTAAACTGCTTCACAACTAAACTGTGACTTTTTTTTGGTTGGATGGTTAAGCCAATTTTTCTCTGGGATCTTTATTTTGGGCATCTGCCTTATAAGCAATGCGGCAATATTTTGGCCGTCGTTTCATTATATTCCAAAACGGCTATAAGGAACATCGGATCTATCTACCGAACATCATCAACATAAACGTTGTAATTATCGAAAAATCGCGACCAAGCAAAAGAAGAAGAAGAAATTAGATCAATAATAAGGGCGATTCCTCTTATTTTACCAGCCTTGGTTCAATGTTTATAGATATAAATTATTTTCATTCCGTTTGATAGTTTAACTTAGTGGAGCCTGATTCCTTTATCATTTATAGATCAATAATTTATAAAACAACCGTCAACGCTACCCGGTAACGGATTTTCCTGCTTTCTGCTACAGTCTTCATGTTTATGATGATTACGATGGATGATCGTTACATCATTCTCGACCACGCCCAAAAGCTCCTCCTTCTTCTAGCCATATTTTATCGATTTCAACCAATCAAATGAGAATCAATAATGATTTCAAAGATGATGATTATGACATTTATTAATGATTTTCCGATGGGTGCACCCGCCTGCAGATGAGTACATGTATAACATGAATTGGTCAATTATAATCCTAAAATAATCTAATAGTTTTGGCCAAAAGGGAAGGAGGGAAAGTATCCTAAAAAGAAGCCATTTTCTTATTATGGTTCCTATATTCAAGATCGACAACGCAGAAAAAGCAATAAAATTTTTCTCTTTTTGCTTTTTTTCATTTTATTTCCTTTCATTTGGTCAGAATGATTTGTTTGTTCGATGCAAACGATAACACGAGGAGCCTATAGCATAAGCATTTGGAATCAAGCCACTTTAAATCCATCATCATCGACACACCCGCTCACAATCCCAGAATCGATGTGTTTGTGCGTTTATTTACTCAAACAAGATGAAGATGCAAAGAAATAGACATGTAAAGATCTAATCAAATACACACACGCACACACACAAATCAAAATGGCTTCGGAAAATAAGACGATATTATAAAGACCAATAATGGAAAACACAATAATATTATTAAAGTGGTCAAACAAAAAAGAAGAAGATTAAAAAAAAGGAATTTGGTTGAATGAATTGAATTGAATACGGTTCCAAAGGCTGTCAAAAGAGATGGAACAAAAACCGTTCAAAGCCACTTCACCAAGGCCATGTTGAAATGATGCTGATGATGGTTTTCTAATTTTGAGCACAACCAATTTTGTTCTTGAAATACGAAGAATATTCTCTGACTTTGTACTAATGTCAACAGTTCCTTTTTATACCATTGATGGAATGATAAATTAACGTACGCCCACGAATCTCACTTCAGTCCTGGTGCAGCAATTCAAGCGATAACGAACCTATGTACGTGTGTGGTGTGCTGAATTCAGCCTATTTAGCCCATTGTGCGATTTATCAGTTTGAATTGAATCGTTAATTCAAATCACGAACACGATTCTATCGCGTTATTTTTTGGGCTGCAGCGCAAAATTTGTGAAAATTTTCCAAATTTGTTACTATGGTCGTATTATTATTCATTCATTTCGACAGCAAATTTTATCCGACAAAAAATGTCCGAACAGATATGGAAGAAAAAAATTCGCGTCACTTTTTTTTTGAAAAAACCCCCTTCTTTTTACTTATTTTGAAACATAAATTATATTCAATAATATAAGTGAAAAAACGTTTCCCGCCTCTTTCTCCTGTTTAAATATTCTTCTTCGTTTCTAATGATTTTTCGGATGTTTTATCCTCCAATGTTTGATCAGCAAATTTCGCCTCGATACTACGCTTGGGATCGATCGGATAGAGCCTAGTTTGGGGGGGGGGGGGTTAA